>WBNM01041439.1:0-16298 GCA_013399055.1 Ramphastos sulfuratus
GTGGTCAGGCATTGGAGGAGGCTTCCCAGGCAGGTGATGGAGTCATTGCCCCTGGAGGTGCACAATAAAAAAAAAACCTGGACAGGCACTCCAGGACACAGTTTAGTGTCCATGGTGCTGTTGGGTTGATGGTTGGACTTGATGATCTTAGGCCTTCTCCAGCCTTAACAATTCTATAAATTAGCCAAGGTTTTCTGAGTTCTCCCTCCTGTAGCAGGAAGGGAAAGCCACTGCAAAACCACTACAGCTGCTGGATGTACCCTGGAGGAAAACCTGCAGCACTGGCAGCAAAGTGTTCACAGCGACATCAGCCAAGTGCAAGAGCCAGCCCCAGCCAGGGCAGGGAAGCAGCTGCGAGCCGAGACCCCTGAGCACAGCTCGGGAGCAGCCGATCCCGAGCGTCTCCAGAGCTGCTCTACCATCAAACCTAGCTGCTTAGCAATTGTGCTGCGATCCATCTTGGGGCTCCTGGCAGGAGCAGCTGCTGCAGCTAATTAGCACCCGCTGATGGCCGCGTTAATGAGACGTGGCTCCTTCGGCAGGGAGGTCGGCGCGGTGGTTGCCGCTCGTTTGCAGCGGAGCGCTCGCAGTCCGGCACCGCCAAACGCTGGGCTGCCACTGGGCACTTGTCCCTGCCCCATGGCCAATGCCACGCACGCCAGGGAGGACTTACGGCGTGGGCATGCAGCGGAGCTCTCGGGACCTGGCTCAACCCTGCCTCGGAATGCTGCGAGGAAGGGATCTTTGGAAGAACGTCAGTTCTTGCAGCAGGGCATAGCCCGGGGAGCTGTTAAGAGGGCAAGGGAGGTGGCTGGGAAGGGATTGGCAGTAGAGTTTCAAGGTTGCTTTGCTATTGTCACATGGTGGAGGTTGGAAGGGACCTCTGGAGATCATTCACCCACAGCAGCTTGCCCAGGATCACAATGTTCAGGTGGGGTTGGAATCTCTCCAGAGGAGACTCCAGAACCTCTCTGGGCAGCCTGCTCCAGGGCCCCAGCACCCTCACACCAAGCAAGTTTCTCCTCGTGTTCAGATGGAAACTCCTGGGTTTCAGTTTATGCCCATTGCCACTTGTCCTGTTTCTAGGCATCACTGAACAGAGTCTGGCCTCAGCCTTTTGGCTCCCACAGGTCCTTTAGCTCTCGCTGAGCACTGATTAAATCCTTTCTGGGGCTGCTCTTTCACAGGCTAAACAGTCCCAGGTCTCTCAGCCTTCAAACACCAAATCTCTCAATACTTCACATTCGGCCACTCCATCTGATGCTCTCAAAACTCCTTCTTAACTGTCAGTCCCCTCAACATTGGTGAGGAGAAGCCAGCAGCCATAAATTATTCTCCACATGGTTTGCAGACCCGTATGATGAGCCCTGGAGATGGGCTCATCCCTCTCCTTCCAGCAGAGAGCAGGAGTGAACATGGTCCTGACCCAGGGCTGCTGTCTAGGTGCTAGATCTTTCCCTCTGGGGCTGTAGCTGCAGCAAGAGCTGCTGACTGTGCTGGTGTCATTCTGCTAGGACCTGACACAGCAGAACCAGACATTTCTCTTGTGTTGTTCCAGCCTGGGCTCTGGCTGGTGAACTGCTGCAATTTCAAGTCCCAGCTAGGGACTGACACAGCAGATAAAGCTTGATAGAGAAACACTCATCACTGGGCCATCCTCAAGCCTCTGCCAGCTGGCTTGTACTCTTGGGTAGTTTCAGGTTTCTTCTCTAGAAGATCTACACCCACTTTTCTTTGGAAGTCTCCTGTTCAGGCACTGATCCCACCTTTTTTTCAGATCATCCGTTTTTTCATCCTTTAATTTAACAGCTCTGATGGGATGCAGCTTTTACCGGCTCATCTGTGTGATGTGCACTGTCTCAGGCTGCATCCCCAAGGGATAGAGAGTCAGAAGCTGAGTGGGATGGTACAGAGCAGGGCAAGGACCTTGCCAGTTGATGCCCAGCTCAACAGGACCTGGGCAAGGTGAGTAGAAAAGGTCCATGGATGACAGCCATGCATAACCAAGAGGTCAAATCATCTGGCAAGTTGGTGGTGATGAGGCAGGTCCAAAGCCAAGCTGTGAAGTCAACATCTAAGTCAAGGCCAAAGGGTCCATGGCCCAGCATGGGCATGGCTATGGCTGAGCTGGAGACTAGCACCCCTCCAGGGAAGCCTGGGCAGGGAGTGGAAGCCCAGGGCTGAGCTGGAATGGGAGGGTATGTATCACACACGGACCTTTGGAAAACTGGTCTTCATCACCCATGGGATCCAATGACCCACTGGAAAACATGATGTCCTCCTCTGTCTTGGGGAAAGACCTTCTTGTTGCCTTTCAAGACTTAAAGGAGCCAAGAAGAAAGCTGGGGGCAGACTTTTTAGCAGGGCCTGTTGTGATAGAACAAGAGGTGATGGTTTGAAACTGAAATAGGGAAATTTAGACTGGAGAGGAGGAAGAAATGCTTTACAGCAAGGGTGGTGAGGCACTGGCCCAGCACACCAAGGTGTTTGGGGTGAATATAAACAGAACAGAGTAAAGCCAGAATGCAAACCCAGTTGCTCATGCAGACAGAAGCAACCACCAGCCACGTCTGCAAAGGAGGCTGGCATCCTCTGCTGGGAGGTTGCTTGTGCCAGGAGCAGAGCAGTCCACCCTGCTGTCCAAAGCAACACAGGAGTGACCAGCGGCTGAGCTTCATTTCTAAGCTCTCATGAGCTGCATGAACAACTTCCAGGCCAGCCCTAGGAACAAGATTAGGCCAGTAGCTGACCCAGCTCAGCTACATCCAAGGAATAAAATCCTGTTCTTGAAGCTCACCCAAGAGATAACCTAACCCCAGTCTTTTGGGCCTTAGACAGAGAACCTTAGACATTGGAAGTTTTTCTGAAGCATTCCCTTAGCCTGTTGGGTCTCCTCTTTGTGTGTAAGAGCAGAAGAGGAAAAATCCCAGCACAGGAACACACATCTAACAATCTGACACAGTTCTGTAAGGGATCGTGGTGTGCCACTTCACATTTCAGTTGCCAAGGGATCAGCTATAGTGAGGGCTGAGAGCTTGCAGGCCACAGGAACTAGGGTTCACCACTAACCTCCACTTCTCAAGCCTTCCTTCCAAGCTTAGACCCCCACTCTAGTCCAGACAATGATCTTGGACACAGTAGAAACATGCAAACAAGACAGAAAGACCTGCTCCAGAGGACTCATGCAGTGAGTCCTTTCTGCCTCCCAGACCATAAGCAAAGTTACCTGCAGCTTAGCAGGGCACATCAGATCGTGAGCTTCACGGTGCCTCTGCCGAGCCCAGGAGAGGGAACACAAGGAGGTTTTCTTCCTCTGCAAGACTTAACACTGGTTGCTGGAAACCTTTTCAACTCTGGGTGTTCAGCCAACGCCTTCTTGAGGTGCACATACACCTTAGGCCAGGACAAAACTACACTGGGTGCAGGGGTTGCAGCTGGCCTGGGGGTGCTTGCTTCTGCCAGCAGCTCACAGCTTTGAACAGAAACTATGTTCTTTAATCTGCTGAGGACAGGGACTCGGACAGAATGACTCTCCCTCGCTTTCCACCTTCTCGGGAGAGTGTCTGGCTCTATTAGCAGCTAGCAAAACATTGTTGGCCCAGATCCAGGCAGCCTAATAAGCTCCAGAGTCCCGGCAGGAGCTGGAAGCTCCTCAGGCTGTGTGGGTCCATGAGCTGTGGAAAGCCCGAGTGGTCCCAGTGGGCGGCAGAAAGCAAGGGGCCGCCGCAGTGCCAAGGAGCCAGCACACGGCAGTGCCCGCGGAGCTCAGCTGCCTGCTGGGCTCGGTGCCCCCAGGTCCGTGGGCTCAGTCTCCGAGCGGAGCCAGAGCCGAGCAGCTCTGCCGGCCCTTCCCGGCTGCGCTCGGAGGTTTGCCAGAGGAGCTTCGGGCGCGGCACTGCCACCTCCCTGCCTGCCACCTCCCTGCCTGCCCTCCCTCCTGCCGCACCGCAGCGGGCGAGTCCCTGCCGACCCAATCTGCCCGGCCCCGGCTTCCCCGCCCCGGGGCGCGTCTGCACCTGCAGCCCCTCCGTGCCCGACGCTGGACTGGTTGCCATAGGAACCGCTGGCTGCCTGCCTGGCTGCCTGCCTGCGTCCTGCCTGCCCAGGGTATGATGATCTCCCTCCAGCAAGCAGCTCTCTGCAGTCTCAGGGCCTTGGGGTGGCCACGGTCTCCCCAGGTGGCCGAGAAGGAAGCAGCCGCACGGCTGGGATCAGGGAACTGCTGGGACTAGTGTGGAGCGAGGGGCAGGTGTGGGTCACGGCAAGCCCCGAGGGCGGCACAGGCTGCACGGTGCCGTCAGCCTGTCCCAGCCAGGAGGGCTTAGTGCACCTGCGGCTTTTGGAAGCCAGCAGGGACATGAATGAGCAGAGCCAGCTACAGCCTCTGCTGAATGCTGCAGGAAAGCCTTTCATTCAGAAATCCCATAATAATCCGCCCCTGCCCCACCAGGTAACAGAACATTCAGCTTTTGGGTGTTTTAAATAGGTCACAGAGGAGACCGACTACAGTCAATTGGCTACATCCCCGGGGGCTGGGACCCATCCGGGGGAACCTGAATAAGCTTCAGACCAGGCACATGTGAACCTCAGGAGGCTGAACAAGGCCAAGGCCAGGGTCCTACTGGCCTGGGTCAGCAGGGGAAACTGAGGCACAGAGTGGAACATATCAGGGTCTGGACATGTGGGAAGGCCTCTCCACTGACATGGTGGAGAACCTTTCCCAGGACAGCCTGCCCTGTGCTGAGATTGCCCCAAAGGGCACAGGAGGAAAACCTTTGGTGTGAGGGTGCTGGAGCCCTGGAGCAGGCTGCCCAGAGAGGTTGCGGAGTCTCCTCTGCAGGGATTCCAACCCCACCAGGACATTGTGATCCTGGGCAGGCTGCTGTGGGTGCCCTGCTTTAGCAGGGAGTTGGACTGGATGAGCTCCAGAGGTCCCTTCCAACCTTCACCATGCTGGGATTCTGTGAGGAATACTGCACCTAGCATATAAATACACTGGGAGGGTTGCCCAGGGAGGTGGTGGAGTCCCTACCCCTGGAGATATCTACAAGATGCATAGATGTGCTGCCTGAGCTGCTGCTGCCTGAGCTGCTGCTGCCTGTGCCTCTGCTGCCTGATCTGCTGCTGCCTGTGCCTCTGCTGCCTGAGGTTCTGCTGTCTGTGCTTCTATTGTCTGAGTTTCTGCTGCCTGTGCCTCTGCTGCCTGTGCCTCTGCTGCCTGTGCTGCTGCTGCTGCCTGAGCTGCTGCTGCCTGTGCTTCTGCTGTCTGAGCTTCTACTGCCTGTGCCTCTGCTGCCTGTGCCTCTGCTGCCTGCACTGCTCCTAAAGCCACTTAGAGTCGTGATAAACCCTCAGCTTAGCCAAACACTGTGTTAGCTCCTGGATCACTCAGCCCCTAACTCCCTCTGCAAGGGAAGAGCCTCCCTCCCTCTACCCAGACGGACATGACTGGCTCCAGCACTCCCTTCCCCATCTGCACACCCTCCAGCCCCAACCTTCAAGGGCTTTTTTTTCTCCGCACAGATTCAACAGCTGTGTGGCTTCTCCCCTGTGGTTTGAGACCTGCTGCCCATGTGATGGCCAAGTGATCTCAAAGGGTTGGGTAAGGTCATCTTCTCTCTCATAAACCTCAGCCTGCAAAGTCCAAAAGCCCAACTTGTGAGACAGTGGCAGGCAGCAGCAGCCCAGGTTTGATGTGAAAATGGGTGTGCAGAGGACAGTGATGAAGGTCTGCAGTAACAAATGATTTCTAATGGACAGTACTTCAACATTCTCATCTTACCAATATTGTTTTGATAAAGGATAATGTATGCTGGGCAATAACTGAAAGGTGGGAGGCAAGAGAATGGAGCCAGACTCTGTTCAGTGGTGCCCCGAAACAGGACAATGGGCTAAGGGCACAAACCAGAACCCAGAAGGTTCTACCTGAACATGAAGAAAAACTTCTTTGGTGTGAGGGTGCTGGAGCCCTGGAGCAGGCTGCCCAGAGAGGTTGTGGAATCTCCTGCTTTGGAGATTCCAACCCCACCTGAACATTGTGATCCTGGGCAAGCTGCTTTAACAGGGGGTTGGACTGGATGACCTCCAATCCCCACCACACTGGGATTCTGTGAGTGTGTTAACTGTGAGGCTATGATTCTGTGTGCCGATCTTGCTTTTTGCAGTGTCCTCTGAGGCCTTTGCTGCCTCTTCCCCTGTGCAAACACTCAAGAAATGCACACACATGTCTACAATCAAATTTTCTGCAGCAATTCCCACCTGCTAAACCCCAGCCATCACTCATGATTTGCTCTTGCCAAGCCAGATCAGGAGTTCTGGGATCTGGCTGAAACCTCTTCACTCCACAGGATGTGTAGCCCTGGCAGGAGGCTATCCTGATCTCCCCTTATTGATGTCTCTTTCTTTACTGGGAAGCAAATGAATCAAATTAACAGTGCCCCACACTCCTCCTCCTGGACTTGGGGAAGCAGAGGGCTTGGTAAACCCTTTGCACACCTGCATGGTGTTCAGGTTGCTCTTCACATCTAGAAACAATGCAGCAGGAGCTGTCTCAGTTTTGCTCTTGTTAGACAAGGCATAAGGTGAACCAAGTGGACCACCAGTATCTCAGGTCAAGCCAAGTGAGTCCTTCAAAGGAAAGTTAAAAAGGCTTTTATGATCTTTGTGACACCTGGGCTGTGTCATGGGTGCAGAGGACCCCTCACATGTGCTTGGCAGTCTGATTTACTCCTGATACAGGCACGGTCAGCAGCTGGGGAGACAGCAGTGAACGAGACAGGACAGTTTTAATACCATCATCATGCTGCACTTCTGCAGCTCCAGTTTGTGAGCCTTCCTCCCCGAGAGTGGTTTCAGAGCAGTGGCTCCAAAGGCTCAGCTTGGAGGCAGCTTGTCCCTTTGTGATGCTAAACGTCTATGAAGGGATAATCAAATTATATCCACACGATTACATGGGCAAGCTCTCGAAGCATCCCAGAGAGATCTGTCCCTTTGCAAGGGGCACCGGATCACTCAGGCTGGCACAACACCCCGCCGGGTTCTGAGCCTGTCCCACCGCTCTTTTACGGTCCCGAGTGCTTCTGGACCTGCTGGGCTGGTTCCCACCAGCCGTAACATGAAGCACTTCCCAAGTCCTTCAGCTCTTGCCGCTGTGGTTCTGAGGCACCGTACCCCATACTGAGCCCTCCGCCCCGGGCCGCGTTGCATCCTGCGCAATGGGTGGTCGTTCTCCCCTGCCTGTCCGGAGGGTGGTCCTCACATGCACCCCCCTTCTGATGCAGAAGTAGGAAACAGATTCTTGCCGACGCAGCCCCGCCGGGGCTCAGGCAGTTAGCGAACGAATCAGCAGCACAGCTGCGCAGCCACATTGCCCCTCCAGCCCAGCCACACCAGCTCCCGAGCCCTCCGAAGGCAGAGGCCCAGCTCGGCTGAGGAAGCTAGGCCGGCTCATCGTGCAGGGAAATATTAAATCCTGACAACAAAATCTAGGTCATGTCCTTTGCCCTCTGTCTTCTTGATCTGGGGGCAAGGAATACGGTCTGCAGATGGTGTTCTTGGGTCCCCCTGCCTTCAAGCTGGGTATGAAAAAGAAGCAGAGCCTCTGTTCTCTTCCTGGCTCAAGGCTGCAAGCAGAAGGTTGCTCCCGAGCTCAGGCTGACAGCACCGAGCTCAGTGTTCTGCAGGGCTGGGTTTGTGGAGCCAAGTCAAACCCACGGCAGCACAGTCTGTAACTGCCAACAGCAAGCTTCCCTCGAGTGCAGAGCAGGCAGAAGGAGCTGGGAGGCTGGAGATGGAGAGGAGGAGGTTGGGCATCGAGAAATTGAGGCTAGGTCTGGAGAAGGGGAGGCTGAAGGAGAGGTGGCTTGAGGATGGACAAGGGAAAGCCTTGCTTGCATTTGAGCCACCAGGAGGCGAAGCCAAGCTGAGCAGGCACCCTTCACCCTCAGCTTTTGAATTTATCCCCTCCGGTCCATCAGCCAAAATCTGCAAACCACATGAGTCCCTGTTCCAGAAATGTTCTGCCCTTCACCACTGCAGAGCTGCATTCAAAGGATGAGTCCTCACCAGCAAGTGGCTGGAGGCTTTTTCTAGCCCTGCTCCACCAGGACCTTTTATCGTATCCTTCATCACATCCCAGATCTCTGGGACATCTCCAAGAGCAACACCCCAAGCTGGAGGGCTGGACATGAGAGCAGGGTGCTGATGGGCACTGTGGGAGTGGCTCCCTGGGCAGTGTTAGCTTGGCCCTGGTGCTGCAGGAGGTGGAACGGCTGGCAGAGGGCTGTCGTCTCCTCGCTCCACACAGTCAAGTGTCTCTCCACATCACCATCACCCAGCATGGAGAAGGGATCAGCCACAAGCAGGCAGGACCGGAGAGGCTGTGCAGGGAAAACATCCCTTCCCCCACCAGCCCTCTTCTTCCCCCAGAGCTTTCCCTGGCCCAAAATTCAGACCTTTCCCGGGATGCAAACAAACAAACAAACAAAAACCCAAACAAAGGCAGGCAGGACAGTGGGGAGGAAGGTGTTTGGCAGTTGAAACAAAGCCTGAGGGGATCCTTGGTTAGTAATTCCCCTCTTGTAGCATGTCATTTCCTCTCCTCCTCCCTCATTCTCATTCCAGAAGAATCAGGAGATCAGCCTGCAGAACTGTAAGACCTTGCCCAGAAGGAAAAAGGAGTGGGGGGATCCCACTCCAGCAAAGCATAACCAGCCCCGCCCACAGCAAAAACTGCTTCTCTGTTAAATAATCGAGAGGCTGAGGCTGCCCGGGGGTGTCTCCAGTGCACTGATGGTACAAAATCAGAGGGGGTGGCTGACACCCCCCAGGCTGTGCTGTCACCACCGAGCTGTGGGCAGGCTGAGTGCTGGAGGAAGGCAGACCTCATGACATTCAATAAGGACAAGTGCAAGGTCCTGCATCTGGGGAGGAATAACAACAGGCACCAGTACAGATTGGGGCTGCTCTGCTGGAAAGGAGCTCCGTGGAGAAAGACCTTGGAGTGCTGGTGGGCAGCAATTTCTGCATGGGCAGCAATGTGCGCTTGGGCCAAGAAGGCCAATGGCATCCTGGAGTGCATCAGAAATGTGTTCAGCAGCTCTAGGGAGGTTATTCTCCCCCTCTACTCTGACCTGGTGAGACCACACCTGGAATACTGTGTCCAGTTTTGGGCTCCCAACATCAGGAGAGGCAGAGACCTGCTGGAGAAAGTCCAGCAGAGAGGTTAACTGGAGGACCTTAGCATCTCCCCTATGGAGAGAGACTGAGATCCTTGGGGCTGGTTAATCTGGAGAAGAGAAGGCTGAGAGGGGATCTGATCAATGTTTATAGATATCTGAGGGGTGGGTGTCAGTGGCTGGAGCCAAGCTCTTTTCAGTGGGGCACAGCAATAAGCCAAGGAACAATGGATACAAACTGGACCAGAGGAGATTTCACCTCAACATGAGGAGAAACTTCTTAACAGTGAGTGTGCTGAGCCCTGGAGCAGGCTGCCCAGAGAGGCTGTGGAGTCTCCTTCTCTGGAGACTTTCAAAACCTGCCTGGATGTGTTCCTGTGTGACCTGCCCCAGGGGACCCTGCCTTGGCAGAGGGATTGGACTCAGTGATCTCCAGAGGTCTCTTTCAACCTCCAAGGTTCTGTGAATCTGTGACAATGGCTTTCAGCTGGGAGAGGGCAGATTGAGTCTGGAGATGAGGAAGAAATTCTTGACAGAGTGGTGAGACACTGGCACAGGTTGCCCAGGCAAGTTTTGGTGTCCACTCCCTGGGGGTGTTCAAGGCCAGGTTGGATGAGGCCTTGAGCAACCTGGGCTGGTGGGAGGTGTCCCTGCCCATGATGGGAGGAGGGGAGAAGTGTAACGAGATGATCTTTCAGGTCCCTTCCAACCCAAATAATTTCGTTATTCCAGCTGCAACAATCCTAAGCCACAAAGCTCTGAGCTTTCTTCCCCAGCTCCCTCTGATTGCTATCAGCAGTTTTCCTTTCGTTACTGTCACCTAATCTTTTGTGCAGTGGAGCAGTTGCCCACCCAGTTGCTAGTTAAGAAAGTTCAGATGTAAAGTGCACACTCAGATGTGAGAAGTGCCCTCTGACATCCCTGCCTAAGAAGAGCCTCGGGGTACCAGTTCAGAGGACAGCCAGAACACAGAGGGCTGAGGAGGAAGAGCAGGCAGGTTTGCTCTCCAGGCTGAGCTGGAGGAGGATGAAACACCGCCTGTGGTGTGATCTAATGGCAAGGAGAGATTTTTTGGAGCTTCTCAGTAGGAAGCATATGGCTGCTGCTGAGCTCTCAGGCTTATTTAGGATTTAGTGACTATTTGATCTATTTTAATCCAGATGTTCAGCTCATCACGTAATGAGATCCCACCAGAGAAGCTGTGCTATGATGCCTCCCAGACTGCTGAGGTCCCCAGGATGCACTGAGGAGCAAGAGTGGCTTCAGCAAGGGCTTGGGTGGCTGAGCCACCCTGGAGGGTGGAGGGAGTTGGGGGAGTCTGTGCTGGCTTTCCAATGGGGCGCTGGCAGTCCAGTCAGCTTCCCAGGTCCTTCTGGCATCCTCTCCAAGCACTTTCTAAAATCTGACATTTTTATCATAAATACAAAATATTTTGAAGGGTTTCACTGAAACTTGGACTCATTTCTGCAGGGGTGTTGGACTAGATGGCTTTAAAGGTCCCTTCCAACACAAACTGTTCTATGGCCCTCTCCAGCTGCCTTTTCCCTGTGCCATGGACCTTCTTTCGAGATAGAGGCATTATTCTCCTCATTTTGGTGCAAGGACTGGCCACTCCATGTTCAAAGGACAGCTACAAGACAGGTGGGGCAACCTTTCTAGCAGAGCCTGTTGTGACAGGATGAGGGGTGACGGTTCAAAGTAAAAGAGAGAGATTCAGACTAGAGAGCAGGAAGACATTTTTTACCCTGAGGGTAGTGATACCCTGGCCCAGGTTGCCCAGAGAGGTGGTAGATGTCCCATCCCTGGAACTGTTCCAGGTCAGGTTGTTTGGGGCTCTGAGCAACCTGCTCTAGCTGCAGATGTCCCTGCTGGCTGCNTCCCAGGGCAGTAGCTAAGTGCGTATGTGGTTGGCACTGGACCATGGGAATGTGTCCTGCCTCCACCCCTCCCTCCTGCCTGCTGGTTCCTGCTATGCTGCCTCCTGTGCTACCTCAGCTCCAAGCCTCCTTGGGAGGACATTGTACAGAACACCTCATTGTGCAGAAAGCCTCCTTTGGGAGTGTCAGCACTCGGCATCCAGCTCTCCATCAGTGGCAAGGAAGCACAGCTGGCATTGCTGCATGTCAGTTACCACACTTTTCCCAGGTCATCTTTAATGGGGAAGGAGGTGACTTCAGAGAAGTAGCAAAGGCTGGTGGCATCTAGCCAAGCATCTGAAGGGTTGCAGCGAGCAGCCCTTTGCTGCATGAAAACAGTTTTGGCCCTTCAGGACATCCCATGATGATGCAGGGCAGGACTGGCTTCACTGTGAGGCATGTCCCAGGACTGGCTATCACTTCAGAGATGGAGGAGCTGCACCCCTAGCATGGAGGTGGCTATTTCTAGTAGGTCCTTGTGAATAAATAACCTGAAGTATTTTCATCAGATGCAGGCTGTCCACAGGCAGTTACCAGTTTTAATTGTAAACTGGAGCAGGGCAGATTTAGGTTAGGCATTAAGAGGAAATTCCTCACCGTGGGGGTGGTAAAACACTGGACCAGGTTGCTCAGAGAGGTGGTGGAGGCCTCATCCCTGGAGACATTCAAGGTTGAACTTGACCAGGCCCTGAGCAAAGCAATCTCATGAAAGATGTCCCTGCTCTCTGCAGCAGGTGTGAGAAGATGACCTTTGAGGGTCCCCTCCAACCCAACACACTCTGATTCTCTGTGGTGCTTTCCAAGCTCACTGAGGGGCTTAACAGTACCCCCACAGGACAGTTCTAAGATGGGGTTCCCCTGCCTTCAGCAGGCAGCCTGGCACTCACTGGTTTTCGGCACCTGGCTAGGAGGGAAGCACAGCACAGGTCCGGGCACAGTCGAGGCACTAAGGCAGTGCCCTGCTCCCACCTGTCTGGAGTCCCTGTCCTCTCTGCAGCTGTCCTGCCCCAAACTTCCCCTTCACCCCACCTCAACCCACCTCCCCCTCGCATGGTGCCTGAATTCTCCATGCATCTTTGGGAGCGCAGAGCTCTCATAACGCCCTCTGTACCCTGACATTTAATTACAGGCATGTGAGTGGCTCATCAGGGATGCAGAGTGCACAGGAGAAGCTGTTAGCTGGGTGCCCTTGACAGAGCCTGAACCAGTTGGTGGGTTTAAGAGGATGGGGGGAAGGGTGGGAATGCCATTTCAATTAAGATGCTGAGGCATGAAAACCCTTTTGTCCTCACTGCTCTTTGCACTAATGACCCAGGTCTGCCCCCACCTCCACCCCAGGTGACTCCTGGAAGCTTTACCCAGGGCACATCATGGTGCATCCTCTCAGGGGGAGGCAGGAGGAGGAGGATGGAGGATCAGCAGTGTTGGCTGAGCTGCTGATTTTGCACCAGGGAACACATTTTCAGGGCAAATACTGTGTCCAGTTCTGGGCCCCTCAATTTAAGAAGGACATTGAGGTGCTTGAGCGTGTCCAGNAAGGTTTTGTTTGCTTTTGGCCACCTACTGCAGGTAAACTCCAGGTGAGGAAAGCATCTCTGCTCTCCCGTGAGAAGAGGCTGCAGCAAAGCAGCCTTTGAAGTGAATGTATTTACAAGGGTTCTTGCTGGATTACAGAGAGCCTGGGGGGGCAAAGCTGGCAGCATATTGGCCAAGCATCTCCATCCATGCATTTGAATTCTGACACCCCACGGCAGCAGGACCCAGCTCAGGGATCTCCAGCAGTGTTTTCTGTGTCAGTCTCCAAGGCAAGGAGGAGATGTCCTTGCCAAGTCCTCCTCCGTGCTAACGAGCTGGGAAGTGCCCTTTGCTCCAGGAGTTATGTCCACCTTAATCACCGCGGACAGAGCCTTCCCCAGAGCAGGGGTGTTTGACAGAGCCCGGACTCGAGAAGGAAGGAGATGAATTATCCTGCCTGACTCACAGCCCTGCCGACTGCTGGCCCTGTCTGGAGGAACCAGGAGTGTAAATGGGACAGGTTCAGCGCCCAGATCGTCATCAATCCAAAGGATGCTTCAGACTGCCCCTGCTCAGGAACCCACACATCTCCAGCCCTCTCTAGACCACCCCTCCCTTCAGTGCAGCCTTCTCCCACATTTCCCTGCCTGCCCTGGCAGAGGATCACAAAACCACAGAGCAGCTGAGGTTAGAACAGACCTTTAAGGTCATCAGGTCCAGTCATTAGCCCAACACTGACAGAAGTCCTTGGCTGGATCAGCCCCTCCACAGCCCTCAGTACTCCAGGGATGGGCACTCCACCACCTCTCTGGGCAGCCTGTTCCAATGCCTGAGAATCCTTTCAGGGGAGAAGTTTTTCCTATATCCAACCTGAACTTCCCTTGGTGCAACTCGAGGCCATTCCCTCTTGTCCCATCACTTACTACTCCTTGGAACAGATCAGCCCCCACCTCTCTTCAACCTCTTTTCAGACAGTAGAGAGCCAGAAGGTCTCTCCTCAGACTCCTTTTCTCCAGGCTGAACCACCCCAGGTCTCTCAGCTGCTCCTCACAAGATGCCTCCAGACCCTTCACCAGCTTCATTGCCCTTCTCTGGACACACTACAGCATCTCAATGTCCTTGGAGTGAAGGGCCCCAAACTGAAGGCAATATTCCAGATGTGGCCTCACCAGTGTTGAGTACATGCACAAGATCCCATCCCCAGCCCTGCCAGTCACACCTCGGCACATCAGTGGCTTTCTGGGCAGGCTTGAAGCAGACCCAGTTCCTCAGGGGTTGCTGCTGTTAGCAACCTGCCACAGCATGGAGTTGTCTCTGGCTAGGCCAGGTCAGGTAAGGTGACACTAGGAGTGGGGTCTGCTGGATCAGCCCCCCCAGCCTCCAGCAGGACTGGGTAGGGATGCTGCAAGGCTTATTACAGTGGACTGCTTCCCCAGCCGCCCCAGTGCTGGCACGTGCGGATCCGCAGCTGAGAGCCTGATGTGGGCAGGCAGCCCACGGCTGCTTCTCTAAATAAGCCTTCCCCTGACTGACTCTCCAGCTCTCTGCAGCAGGATGGGTTTATTTCTTGGGTTCATATCAGGGCCTGCACCACCCCTGCTCCCTGGAAGGAACTTGCAACTCTTTGGTCTTTAAATGACAAAACTATTTGCTCCCTTTTCTTCCTCCATTTTCTCCAGAACATCAGCTACCTTGTGGTGATGGTCATGCTTCTTTTAAAAGCCAGCCAGGAAAAAAAAAAATTATTTCTGTGCTGTTCCAAGCAGCAAATCTTTTTGGTTATTGACAGTGGTTTGCAAACAATTGGTTTAAAGCATTTTGGCAGAGGTAATTTCTGATTTCTTTCTGGTCTAAACTGGAAGAAGATGTGGCAGAAGAATCCGCTTTGTCTGGAGTTTTTGAAGGTGAAGAGGGACTTTACAATATTCCATGCGTTCATGTTTGACAGAGGACAAAATACAGCTGCATTGATTTGTGACTAGAGGTGGATTTCTGAGGTGTGTGTTTGCTTTTAAATCATGATAAAACTGCATACAGAGCATGAGTGCATGAACTTGGTCTTTAATTAGAGCTGGGCTCACTCAGGAATGGCCCTGCTCTGTAACCAGTCCTGCAGCAGAGGAGTTGGTTACACATTCTCTATCTGAACAAGTCTGAAATCATCCTTTCCACGGCTGGACTCTTTCGTAGACAAACATTGGAGCATCCTATAAAAAACACTTCCTACAGGAGCTGTGGAGGCTCCATGTCTGGAGCTGTTCTAAGCCAGGTTCAATGGGGCTTTGTGTGACATGGTCTAGTAGGAGATGTTCCTGTCCATTGCAGGAGGTTGGAACTAGATGATCTTTAAGGTCCCTTCCAACCCAAACCATTCTGTGACTCTTTGAGGTGCTGAGAGATGTGGTCCAGCACCAGAACTGGTAGAATTACATAATGGGATTGAAGCTCTTAACAGGTCTTTTCCAACTGAAATGATTCTATGAGTCAATGTTTCTATGATTCTGTGACTATGATTCTGATTCTTGCTCTAGCAAAGTTATCTTCTGCCTTCTCCCTCCTGCCATGGAAATGCAGGACCCAGAGTGCCCCATACTATGCTGCAGAGCCTTTGGCAGCAGCAGCAACTCCTGTCTCAGGCAGGCTGTGGCCCTTATAAAGTGTGAAGTGCCCCCAAAAACCCAAGGCATTGCACCTGCAGCAGGGTAAGTCTGAGCAAGGTTAGGGTGATGCTGTGGGGACTTAATTTGCAGCAGGTTCTGAGTGTGGTGTGCTTGGTGCCAGCAGCATTAAGGCAATTCATTGCCTGACCCCAGCTTGAAAATGAAATCTATCATGCTTGACTTGACCTATTGGCAGAATCATCATGATGTGGGCAACATTTTTTCCACTGTGTAAAAACAAGAAAAAGGGGGAGGGAGGGAGGGAGGGAGGGAGGGATGAAGGGTGAGAGAGAGGGGAGGGATCGGTGGAGGCAAGGAGGGGTATGGTGCCTGGCTGTGTCATTCACAACATGGAGTGTGGGGGATCTGGTGGAGTATCAGTAAATGCTGTGTGAAGAGAGTTGCCTGCTGCTCCTCATGCTACTTATGCTGAGCCAGGCAGGAGGCTGAACCACCACCCTCTGGGTGTTTGTCTGTCTGCCCCTTTCCTGTAGTTTGTGCCTCCCAGCATCACACATGGTACCACTCCCCACAGCATCTCTTACAGCCTATTGACTCTTGCCATCACTGCATCATGGCCGAAGCTCTGGGTGGGTCCCTGGTGCTCTGCAGGGACCATGATTTGCTTCTCCACCCTGGAACCATTTGGTGCTGATTTTCCTTAAGAAAGCACAGTCCAAAAATCATAGAATGGTTTGGGTTGGAAGGGACCTCTAAGGCTCATCCGGTCCAATTCCCCTGCTGCCAGCAGGGACATCTCCAACTACAGCAGGTTGTTCAGAGGCCCCAACAACCTGACCTGGGATGGTTCCAGGGATACGGCTTCTACCACTTCTCTGTAGCAGTAAAATAAATTCTCCCCCGCTTTAGCCTCCCTGGCATGCATTTATTATAGTTTATTATAGTTTGGGTTGGAAGGGTGTGGTGAAAGGCCCAAATTATACTTGGAACACAGATCCTAGATATCTGCCTGGGCACTCATCTTGCCCCCCCCCCCACTCCTCCTTTCCCCCCTTCTTCCCAGGTAGAAG
>WBNM01041439.1:16358-26582 GCA_013399055.1 Ramphastos sulfuratus
CTGTTGTTTGAATTTCCAAAAATGTTTGTAAAAGTCATTTAAATTAATTTCATTAAATGAATATACATTCTGCAAAGATAGTTTTACCAACCGCATAGTAGAATCTGTGTGTGTTAATTGTAAATACGTTTGGGGAAATTTTCTTTGATTAATAAAAATATTTAATATTTTTATATCAGCCTCATTACAATTCACTTATAACCCAGATTCAAACCCCCCTCCACGACAAAGGGATCTTACAGATCACCTAGTTTCAACCCCTGCCATGGGCAGGGACATCTCCCATGAGCCCAGGCTGTCCATCCAACCTGTCACTGAGCACTTCTAGGGATGGGGCATCCAGGACTGGGCAACTCTTCCAGTGTCTCAGCACCCTCCCAGTAAAGGATTTGAAGCACAGTCACTACAAACCATTCTCCAAAAGATACCAAATGCTCTTTGTGGTGAGAACCTTCCTTCTCTCTGCTTGGGTGGGGGATTTAATCCCCACAGGAGGAGTTTGCATTCCAAAGATCACCATCAGACATCTGATTTTTCTGGAGAATTGCTAAAACGAGGAGCAAAGTTATAACTTCATTGCTACGCCCCTAAAGGGTATCCCCTTTCAGTCCCTGCAAGGCCAAGGATCTCCCTTTCTGTCGTGGTAGGAATGCACAGGCTCCTGTTTCCAGCCCACACGGCATACCCAAGAGCAACAGCTCCGGATGGACACGGCACAATGAAATCTCCTTTCTATTTATACAGCACCTACAACCTTCAGCTGTTGCTACATCACCAGGCATAGTGGAAACACATTTCAAAACATCCTGGAGTGTGTTTCTGAAAGGCGCAGAGCTGTGTTACGGTGTCTGAGGGGCTTTAAGAGCATCACCTCTGAACCTTTTCAGAAGGTGGCTTAACCACTTTGGATGTTTATATCTGCATCTAACTTCTGGGATTAAACTTAGTGGTTAAAAACACAGATGGGCTCAGCTTAAAGACTGGGAGAGGATCCAATTGTTAAGTTCTCCAGCTGGTAGAACACCCTCACTAGTGACAAATGGGTGACCTTGGGAAGTCAGGCAGCTACAGCTCACCTCTGCCTCTCACTGTGCCTTTTCCCAGCCGCACCAATCAGCCCTGACCCCCAGAAAGGTCTTCAGGGTGCCGATGGTGTCAGACTGCGACTCACTCACCTCTTAACTGCCCCTTGCACAAACACAGCTGCCCTCTGCCCCTCTGGCCATGCATCAGAGTTCTCAGCGCATTATAAATGTGCTGAATTTCCTTCAATTTTTCTTTGTTCCCTCTGAAGCACAGGCACAGGAGCAGGATGTAGGATTGACCCTTGGTGGGACAGGAGGCTCTTGGGCTCATGCATCCCTCAGCCTCTCAGGTTCCATCAAAGAACCCAGCTCACAGAATCACAGCATCACCAAATTGTTTTCACGGGAAAAGATCTTTCAGATCATCACATTCAACCATTGACCCATCAATGCCAAGTCACTACTAAACCATGCCCCTCAGCACCACAGCTTCATGGCTCTTAAACTCCTTGATGGATGGGGACTCCACCACTGCCCTGGGCAGCCTGCTCCAGCCTGCTTCATAACCCTTTGGGGGAATAAATATTTTCATAAAAACCCACCTAAACCTCCCCGTAAAGCATTTTACATGCAATGACACATGTGTTAATCTCATGAATGAGCATTAGACTTCTTCTCTGTCAAATCTGGCTCAAAATCCTTCTCTTGTCCGTGGAGAGGATCACACAGCAAACTTGGCTACAGCTATGTCATGTTCCAGCCCTCGGTGGGCTTTACATGACCCAGCTGGGCTGGGAGCAAGGATTGTATCAGGATGTCCTCAGCCTGCCTTACTTCTGCTCTGCCCTGCTGAGGTCCCATCTGCAGTGCTCTGGTCAGCTCTTGAGTCCTCAGCACAGCACAGACAGGGGCCTGTTGGAGTAGGGCCAGAGGACGCCACAGCAATGCTGGCAGGGCTGGAAGGGCCAGGCTGAGACAGTTGGGATCATTGAGCCCAGAGAAAAAAGGGCTCCAGGGAGGCCTTCTGGTGACCTTTCAGTGCTTAAAGGAGGGCTGCAGGAAAGATGGGGAGAGATTTCAGCAGGGTGGGTCAAGGGGCGATGGTGTGAAACTAAAAGAGGGAGATTTTGACTAGAGAGAAGGAAGACATTTTTGCCCTGAAGATGGTAAGATCACTGGCCCAGGTCACCCAGAGAGGTGGGAGATGCCACATCCCTGGAACCATTGCAGGTCACATTGCTTGGGTCTGTGAGCAACCTGCTCTAGTTGCAGATGTCCCTGCTGGCTGCAGGGGGGTTGGACTCGTTGAGCCTTAGAGGTCCCTTCCCACCCAAAGCAGTGTGTGATTCTATAAATGTTAGGAGAGTTCCTTTTGGAGAGATGTAGGATGGGGAGAGGAAAGGGAACAAGTCCTGCCAAGTCCCTTAACCTAGGGAGAAGACCTGGACTTGTAGTCCAGATGCAGAAAGCACAAAAACTCTTCTGGGAAGGGAACGAATATCAAAGCAAGCTGTGCTGCTGGGGATGTCTGGGGGAGGGACTGGGACGCAGGTTCAGTAAGGAGCCTTTGGAGTGGTGTGGTCACAGAAGAAATCCTGGATCTGAAGAGAATGAGGGAGAGTATCGGAAGGTGAAACGGGCTTGGAAGACTCAGTCCTGCACGAGGAGGGACTGTCCCTGTTTCAGAGGAGCCTTGCTGTCATCTTTCCAACTAAAACCTCAGCAGTCTACATCAAACCTTGATTGAGCTCTCCTTGGCTGGCTCTGTGTAGGGGACAAGTAGGTAGCTGGGTGGCCAGCAATCCATTCCCTTGTGATGGGGCAGAGGGTTAGGGCTGTTCCTCTTCAGGCTGCTTGAGTCCAGGGCTTTCATTTAGTGGTCCTTGCTTGCTTTCAGTAGAAGGAAGTCACTGAAGAGAGAGGCTTAGATCAAACCAAAGTCCTGCCAACTTTCAAAAGAGCTCAGTTATTGATTTCTGGGGACTGTGCTTCTCCCTGGAGGACTGGAAAAAGCCCAAGGCAGTTGCCTAGGATGCCTGTAAACTCCAGCTCTCAGAACTGTCTTGTTTAACGAGGACCTTTCTTAATGCAGTCTGAGTCTAAGGTCACTATCCCAGGCTGCTCTCCAGCCAGCAGACAGTGAGATGCTGTAGGATCTGCTAGCCAAGGCTACCCTCCCAGAAGGGATCTGAAAGGCCAGTTAGAATGTTAATGATGATTTGTCCCAAAAGTCTTTCTGTGGCAAGAAGCCAAAGATCTCCACCTTGCTGAAGTGGCTGATCTGGTGAGCCCAGGGTGAAGCCCACACAATGCAGAGCTGGAAAATGTTCATTTACCACCCCAAAATGTGGTAGCTGCTAAAATTAGCCCAGAAATCAGTGCTTTATGCAGCGAGTTCGATATGAAGCTGGCTGTGCCCCCCTGAAACAAGGGCGGGTGTGGGCATGGGCAGTGCAGGTGTCTCCAGCACAGAGAGCTGAGGTGGCCAAAGCTTCTCGGTCTCCTACCTCAAACAGACAGGTGTAAACACAGAGAGCAGCTCCTACAGGCTGATACCTTGGCTGCAACTGGAAACAGACAGCATTTGGTCTCCACCAAGAATCACTATCATAGGTGATGCTGAGGACCTACACTGTGGCTACCTGATCTATGTGTCTCAAGTATCTTGGGACACCTACAGTGCATGGGCATGGGCAGCTGAACCAAGCTCCAACCAAACCAGCCAACGCAGCCTGCAGAGCTGTTCAGCTGGCACTGATGCAGACACCAAGGTATGGTCAGCTGAATGACCTCAGACAGCACCGACAGGGTGAGAGCATTTGCTGCTCTGGAGCCTCAACACAGCTCATCCCCAGGCCAGCAAACTCCTTGTAACATCACTGTTGTTGTTGGGTTTTTTTTTACTGTGTCAAGGTTTAGAGGTTATTTTTTTCCTGCAGAAATCCAGTCGTCACTGAACTGCAGCACGGTGAGGGTTAGAAGGGACCTCTGGAGATCTTCCAGTCCAACAACCCTGCTGAAGCAGGGCACCCACAGCAGCTTGCCCAGGATCACAATGTCCAGGTGGGGTTGGAATCTCTGCAGAGCAGGAGACACCACAACCTCTCTGGGCAGCCTGCTCCAGGGCTCCAGCACCCTCATACCAAAGAAGGTTTTCCTCATGTTCATGTGGAACCTCCCGGGTTCTGGTTTGTGCCCTTTGCCCCTTGTCCTGTCACTGGGGATCACTGAACAGAGTCTGGCTCCATTCTCTTACCCCCCACCCTTTAGCTCTTGCTGAGCATTGCTCAGATCCCCTCTGGGGCTGCTCTTCTGCAGGCTCCACAGCCCCAGGGCTCTCAGCCTTTGCTCCTTGCAGAGCTGCTCCAGGTTCCTCAGCAGCTTTGTGGCCTTTGCTGGACTCTCTCCAGCAGTTCCCTGTCCCTCTTGAACTGGAGAGCCCAGAACTGGACACAGTACTCCAGGTATCACTGAGGTGATCCTTGCTGATGGAATGATACAGATTTGGGGAGCAGATACTTTATATCCATCTTTGCCCTCTTGAGTGCTGCAGTAGGCAGCCTAAGACAGCCTTCCACACACAAATCTTCCCTACCTTTCACGACTGTCAGCCTCCCACTGACCTCAGCATGATGGTGGCCTCATGGCCTTCTCAACCATATGCTACTCACAACACATTCACAAAAACAAGGTCCTCATTCTTTCCCTGCTAAATGTGAACTCAAGCTGCCAAAAGCAAGCTCTGCCTGCAATTTGGCATGATGGATGGCAGAGCTCAGCTGAGAGCTGTTTAATTTGGGTGAAAGACACTGTGTGGGAAGCAGCTCTGCCTGAGCTCCCAAGGTGTGTAGGAGCCAGCTCAGCTTCATCTCAGCTGACTCTAGCAGCAGCATGGTGCTGTGGAGAGACGAAATTCCAGGAGCTGAGGAGGGGGATGGAGGTTAGCACAAATGTCTCCATTCACTCCTGCAAGGATGAGAGCAGCAGCAAAGCTTTCAATGGGAGCCTGGGAATTTCTCCATTGAAGGACTGTGGCAGATCTTTTGTGACACTCAAGGAGATAATCTGGAGCTGGCCGGCTCCCTGAGCTTGCATCCTTGCATTCTCCCTTGGAGAAAGCACTGAGACCTTTTCCTAGCAAAACCATCACGACCTCTCTCAGTGTCCCTTCAGCATCACTGCTTCCAATGCCCTTGGACTTGGGGAGGGAAGATTCAACACCAGCCCTCCTACTTTGCACGATAAGCCAGAGATACCCATTTCTGCCCCTTCTTCCCAACATCAAACCAAAAGCTGGAACCATCTAGAGTTGCTCACTGTCCCTTTCCTTGGAGAGACCTCTTTGCTCTTGAGCACGTTTAGTATGCCACAAAGCTCTAGCTGGTGATGAGACAGCCCTTGCCATTGGTACTTCTGAGCACCCCCAAACCATCTGTTCCTGTTTCATCCCTCTTTTGGGTCCTTATGAGGAGGAGGAGACTCCATCTGAGAGAAAGGGACAGGCCGCCCACTTGTGCTGAGTAACCACTGCCAAATTGGATGCCAGCACTTACACACACACAGACACACACAAAAATATTTCCACTCAGGTTGCTATGAACAATGGTCTCTTGATTCTTTGCTGTCTTAAACACTACTTTTGGCAGTCCTCCACAGAGAAAAGGCAGCTCAAGCACTGACCTTCCTGCTCTTGGACCAACTCCTTGATGTTTCCACACCGCCCCACCAGCTGATGAGGTGTTTCATCAGCAGAGAACAGGAGATGATCCCTGCCCTAGGAGTTTGCGGGCTGAAGGCAGACATGTGGGCAAGGGCAGAGCCATGTCCTAAGGGGTGGTGGTGAGCAACACCTCTTGCCCGTGTTCTTAGGTACAACCCCAAGCCCACCTTGTTACCTTCTTCCAACTCCTCCTTAAAATGTTGTCCTGTTGTCTGCAAATCCATGGGAATAATCACAGCCTCAGCCTCATAGAACCACTGGAGTTGGAAGGGACCTTCAAGATCATCTTCTTCCAACCTCCCCTGCCATTGGCAGTGACACCTCTCACTAGACCAGGCAGGTCAGAGCCACATCTAGCCTGGTCTTAAACATTTCTAGGGTTCAGCTACCAACCAAGGTTTGTCACTCCTGGTTCCAAGGACGTGCTTGAGAGAAGCCCACCTGGTTGGCTCCAAGCTGGGCATCATTAGGTCCAAGTGCACTAGAGTCATGTCCCAGTGATGTCATAGAATCACAGAGTGTTAGGGGCTGGAAGGGACCTCCAGAGATCACCCAGTCCAACTCTCCTGACAGAGCAGGGTCACCCAGGGCCGCTCACACAGGAACACATCCAGGTGGGTCTTGAAAGTCTCCAGAGAAGGAGACTCCACAACCTCTCTGGGCACCCTGCTCCAGGGCTCCAGCACCCTCACAGCAGGGAAATGTCTCCTCGTGTTCAGGTGCAACCTCCTGTGCTCTGGCTGTGCCCTATTACTGAGCACCACCAAATGGAGACTGTCTATCTGTCCTGGCTAAATGATGAGTGCCGCTGATGGGAAAACCACTGGAGGGTGTGGATGCCTGGTCCCAGGAGATGTGAGAAAAGTCCTGCTTGCACAAGGTGAGAAAGCCTTCATGATTCATGTGATAGAGAAGCCAGAGAGTGTCCAGTGCTGGCCACTTCCTAAGGCAAAGGGGGAAAGGACCAAGTGTTTGCTCCAAACATTATTTGTGATGCTCATGGAGGTCTTCACACAGCATTGGGCTGTCTTCTCTGCTAGCTCCTCCGTGCCTACAGAGAGGCTTCCAGAGTCCCCATCGGTCCCCAGCTAGCCAAGATTTTGCACCATCTACAAATAGTTGCTGCTTGCTGAAAAGAGCAGATCTGCAACCACAGTTGGCAAATTGCACCAACAAGCATATTCCCAGCGAGGCTTTGTTCCAGTTTGTATATGTCTGAAAGGAACTGTTCAGGCATATGTTAAAGTTGGCACTTTCTCCCTGGGACTCGCTACAATCTGACGGCTGGAGCACGATAACCACATCGAGGCACACAGAACACACAGCAAACGAAGCAAAACAAAGACCACTCGAAGAGGCAGCAAGGCCATCATGAGGACAAGGAGCAGAAGCAGAGCAAACTCCTCTGGAGAGGGGACTCATCCTAGTCTGGTGCAGACAGTGACGATGTCTGCAAGCACTTCTTGGAATCGCAGAGCAGCAGGGGTTGGAAGGGACCTCCAGAGATCGTTGGGTACAACTGCCCTGCCAAAGCAGGGTCACCTGTGGGAAGGTCACACAGGAACAAGTACAGATCAGCTTTGAAAGTCTCCAGAGAAGGAGATCCACAGCCTCTCTGGGCATCTTGCTTCAGGGCTCTGTCATCCTCACAGTAAAGAGAATGACAGAGCACTGTGGAAAGGGTGTAGAAGAGGAGAGCAGAAAACCTGCTACCCTGGTGTTAGTCTCAAGACGAGACCGGGAGAGAAGAATAGTGCTGCGTGAACCCAGGTCATGTGAAGTGTCCTACAGGGTCTGGGCTCAGTCCACACTGAAGAAGGCAATGTCTTGTGATAAGGATATGTGGACACAGACAGAGGTCTGGACCCTGCAAAACCCTCTGGGAGCTGGGAAAAGCTGCTGCTCCAGCCATCAAGTGTACACCCACTGGGCCTATGATCTGCTTAGGTGTAGAGACATCACCATCAGCAAATCCTCTGAACTGAAATGTCTGGAGAATGTTAGAGCTGGAGAATGTTCTTTGGGTGTCTACTTACAGCTACTGCTAGGGGTGGGATGCTGAGCTGAGTTGAGCTGATGGAGCTGAACATCATTGGAGCAGCCTCTCAGCTACAAAACTGGCCGTGCCCCAGGCTAGGCATGTCCCATCACTGGGTGGGGACACATGTTCAGATTCCCTCTTCATTCCCTCCCATGGCCCCAGGGTGTCTGGGAGCACCTCGGTGCCCCTTGGAGGGTTGAAGAGGGGAGCTGGCACCCATCACCCCTTGGGTGCAGCTGTGTCAGCCTTGGTGCCCAATTCTGGGGTTGTAAGGCCAGGTGATGATCACAGAGGGGTTCATCTAAGGCTGGCAGCATTGTGGGAAGCTCACACGTGAGACACCTTACATCCCTGCACATCCTCTGCAAGAGGCTGCACCATCCTGCTCAGAGGAGACCCGGCTGCTGGTCCAGGACATGCAGGGATTTCTGCTGGGGCAGTTCCAGCATACCCTTCTGACTTGACCTCCATTCTTCACCAGCAGCTCTGCTCCCTCCCTTCACCCTGCCTGATTTGACAGCCATAGGGACCACCCAGTTGTCTGTGCAGGACCTGAACTGCCATTGTGTGGCAGTGCTGGTGGGAAGCAGCAGTCCCACCCACGGGACAGATGGCTTTGTCCCAGTCTCTGACCTTGGTCCCCGTGGTGACTATAGGGGGGTCAGAGTGCCTCAGAGAGATCCATCCAAGAAGGATCACACACACAGAGCTCCTGGAGCTCCACCCGCAACATTGCATGTAGAGAGATGCCCATAACCTGCAATACTGTGGGAGCAGTGGAGGGCCTGTCTGGCAATGCTAGCAGGGAGAACTGATAACCCAGCCTGCCATTTCAATGGACAGAAATAACTGGCTGCGGCTTCTGCCTCTTCTCCCACTCTCCTCAGCCAAGCAGGAGTGGTGTAGCCACCACACATCCATGGAAGGGACCAAGGGGAGAAGTGGGGCCCGATGGTGCACGGCGAAGGACCTAACTCTCTTGCAGCAACCGCAGCACCTGAGTGAAGCTGGGACCAGGGATGTGTGCCTCCAGCCTCCCCGTGTGTGAGCTCCTCCCCATGGACAGCATTTTGTGAACCTTTCATTTTCCTTGTTCCTCCAGCACCTCTCATTTCTCTTTAGCGAAAGCAACTCCATCACCATCACCGTCAGGAGCAACCTTGCCTTTGGTTTGAGTCCTTGGCCAAACCTGCATGCCGTTTCCAGGTTTCTTGGCTAACTGACCTGTGTAAGAGGGAGTTTGAAGAGCTTGCCTCTTGTGCCAGCTCAGACCCTTGCTCTTTCTGTGAGGTGGAAAGAGAAACTTTCATGTCCCACATTGGCTTTATTTTGTAGAATCAGAGAATCACAGAACGGTTTGAGTTGGAAGGAACCTTTAAAGCTCATCCAGTCCAACCCCCCTGCAACCAGCAGGGACACCTGCAACTGGAGCAGGCTGCTCACAGTCCCACACAATCTGACCTGGAATGATTCCAGGGATGGGACATCTGCCACCTCTGAGCGGCCTGGACCAGGGTCTCACAACATTGGTGTAAAGATTTTCCAATCCCAGCTGCATTGGGGGTCCCCACTGGTTCAGGCTATGCCACGCCAAAGGGCTCTGCTCCCAGAGATTATGGGGAGCCAAGGGCCAAAATGCTTTTTTATGGATGCATGCAGGCAGACTCAGCTCCCACACTCGCCATGGGGCTGCCTGTGACCCCAAACACCAGCCACGGCCCGAGGAACCCCACATCCCACTCTGCACGGAGCAGTGCTGGGGCTCAGCTCTACTGGGAGGCACAAGAGTGACAGAACACGTCCAGGCTGCAGGGACAGAGCCAAGCCACCATCGGACCTCCAAATGTCCCTTGTGGCATAGCCCTGGGGGACGGTGCGGGGTGGGGGTTCCATGCAACATCCTGCCAGCCCCTGTCCGAGCCATGGCCTGAGCCGGCGGAGCCCGGTGCTGGAAGCGGAGCGGTGAGGGAAGGGTTACAGGGAGGGCGAGCAGGCCCTCCCCCGTCCTTCCCTCGCTCGCTGTTAGGCTGCCTCTCTGACAGGGGGTGGGGTTGGGGCTGGCCGCCGTTTGCCGCAAGAAGGGGGGGAAACGTGGCCGCGAGTGTGTGGTGCGTGCGTGTCGTGTGCCGGGGACACGGCGGAATGAGATGAGACCCCTCGGACGGCGGCGGCCCCCCGGCGGCGCGACCCGCACCGCCTGATCCCTGCTCCCTGCCCCTTCGCTGCCGCCGACCCCCCCCAGCGGCCCCGCCAAGAGTAAGGCTCGGGGCGGGGAGGAGCGGGCGAGGAGGATGTGGGACGGGGCTGGGTGAGGAGCAGGAGAGGTTCTGAGGGGTGCGCGGAGAGCAGGGGTAGGGGGTGACGGACACGGCGCTGCTGATGCCGGAGCTTGAACCGCCCACCCAGATGTGATTTGGGGAGGGGGGAGGGGATGGTTT
>WBNM01041439.1:26596-53985 GCA_013399055.1 Ramphastos sulfuratus
ATGGTTTTGGGGAGGGGGCTGGAGGCTGGGCTGGCAGCGCCGCTTTCTGATGTGATGGAGGGGAGGGAGCCTCGTTTGTGCCTAAAGTCTCAGCTGCCTGGATTTGGCCCCCGCGGGGCCGCGTGGATCTGACAGCACCCAAAAATAGAGTGAAAGGCTGGGAGGGGCTTTGTGGGGTGGGGAGTGGGACAGGACCTGTTTGCCAGTGCTCGGCAAGATCAGATTATTCCAGCCACGTACATCCCCCACCGCCAGCCCTTCTCGGGTTTATTTGGGGATTGCTTTCACCGTGTTGGTAGGGAGAGGACAGTGCCTGGGGACCGGGGACGGGGGGGGGGGGAGGTGGTGCTGGATTGGAGCAGAAGGAGGCTGCTGCCGGCCGAGTGATTAACGTGCAGTTGCTGGGAATTATGTCATCTGCTGGGTGGCCCTCGCCCAGCAGAGGCGGGAGGGAGGATGTGGCGGGGTGGGCGTCACGACAGCAGATCACAGAATATTTCAAGTTGGAAGTGACCCGTGAGATATGGGTTTCTCCACCTGGGACATCACCCGAAGAGGCGCTCATGCCTCCCCAGATTTGCAAGGATGCAAGCATCGAGGGTCCCCTCCCCACCATTGCAACAGCCCAAGTCATGAGGCCATGTGTGCACACTGGGTGCAAGCTGATCCCAAGGGTCCCCTCCTTACCGCTGCACCCCCAAGCCACGGTTGCAGGTTGGGTGCAAACACACCCCACTGACCTCTGCTTCCAGGAGTTCCCAGCCTCACAGGCTCCAGCCCCGTGCAGGAGAGGAGCACCTATGCCTCTGTAGCTTTGTGAGGATGTTTGCATCAAGGGTTCCTCCTACCCACTGCAACCCCCAAGCCAGGGGTGCAAACCCACCTGCCCTCAGCTGCCCAGGGGTGCCCAGGCCAACAGGCTCCATCCCCATGCAAGAGAGGACCAGGATGCAGGTCTTCTCCGTGTCCCATCTTGCTCTTTGGCCTAGCAGCCAGGTTTGGAGCAGCAGAGAAGGTGCGTGATGAAGGCAGGATGAGGGCAGGATAAAGGCAGCCATGCCCTCTGGCAGCTCTCTGGGGAAAGAGCAGGGCTGGAGCTACTGCACTGCAGCAGAGAGCCCCAGCGGGGGGTGTGGGTGTGCCAGGAACCCACTCTGCCACCCCCAGACACTCCTCAGAGCCATGACAAGAACCAAGGCAAGAGCCTGGTGACCTGTGGCTACAGGCAGCCCCCCAGGCTGGGTGAGTCCTTGGCTCCAGAGGAGGCCATCGGGCTGCTGGATGCTCCACAGCCTACTGAGCATCTCCCCACGCAGCCCTTGTCTCTGCTCCACACGTGTGGGGAGCTGGGGACAGAAGGCAAGGCCTGCAGCTGAGCCAGGCAGGGATCCCCACTGCACATTGGCAGCCTCATCCCTCTGCTCCACATCCCATGCAGTTCCTTGCAGCCCCCACCATCCCATGCAACCCATGCAGCAGTATGCATCCCCATGTAGCTCCATGCAGCCCCCGTGCAGCTGTGTGCATCCCCATGCTGCTCCATGCAGCACCATACACTATGGCAGAGGGAGAGGAGCAGGCAGATGCAAGTAGGAGGGCTGCAGGGAGCCATGGAGGGGAGATGCTGTAGTGGTGCTCTGCTGGCATTTTCTGCCCCATACCACTGGACAGAGGAGGGGCAATGCCAACAGCTTCTTTAATTCCAGCTGGGAGTCAGCTAGTGCTACTCAGCCAGGGGATGCTCTTTGCCCCCCAGGATAACCTTTGGCAACTCCCTGGGCTCATTCGTGCTCTGCTTTCACCACCCTCCAGCAGATCCTTCATCCATCAGCTGGCGCAGACAGCAGGTTATGGCAGCAGCTGGGCCCTCGAGGGGGCTGCTGGCCTGAAAGGGGGGTGCAGGCTCTCAGACCACCCCCGGGCTGGGGAGGGCAGGCTTCTCCACCCCCGTCGGGTTGTCATCCCATCCCTTTCCCGGGCAGGGACCTGTGGGGCGTGTTGCTGTGTGGCCCTGGCTGGAGCGGCGATCTGCCGTGGCTATATATAGCCTGTGATGCTGTCATCCCAGCTCAGCCTGCCTGGGGAATTTATTTTCTGCAAGGGTTGGGAGGAGACTGCTCTGAGAACAGGAGTGGAAATGCCACAGCCCCTGGTGCCCCTCTGCAGGCTCTGTCGAGGCAACCAGGCACACCGGCCTGAGCACTGGCCTGGTGATGGTAACAGGGCAAAGGAGGGAGCTGTGAAGGGGCTGAAATGTTCCCACCCTTGGCTCCCTGCTGCAGGAGTGGGCAGAAGCATGCGTGGCCCCATGAGCTCCATACAGGGACAAGATTCCATCCTCCCAGACCTCTTCTTTGCTGGGTCGCTGGGTTTATGTCCTAAGGGACCAACCTCCATCCTTCAGATCCAAAAGGAGGAGATAGAAAAGCATCTGGAATTCCAACCTCTGGTTGCAGAAGCTTAGATATCTGGGAGACAGCAGCAGCTTGTCCTACCAGAGATGAGACTGGGAGAGCCACAGCCTCCATGGGGGCTGTGACATCAGGCCTGAGCACTTGCTGCAGCATCCATCACAGGGGCATCACCCTGCCAAGGTGTGTGATGATGCTCCCTTGCCTTGCAATGACAAAAATGGCAGATGGGGAGGGCGGTTCCCAAATGGACTGTGAAAACCACCTGGCACAGCAGCCAGAGACACTCACTGCATGATAATTCAGCGTGGGGCAGGAATCTGAATAAATTGGGCTGCAGAAAGTTTTGAAGGGAGTCACGACCTGATGGGGAAGCTTGAGAGTTAAGAAGGTGTTGCTGAAGTTTTTGCAGGGCTTGAAATCTGCTTTCTCATAAGGGAACCCAAGCACACCAAGGAAAGCCCAGCCATGCCCTGGGGCTGTCAGAGAAGTCCAGCAAACAAAGGGTGAAACGGGAGCTCTCTTGTTTCCCCTTGCTAAGGATCTTTCTCCATTCGTCATTCTTGTCACAGGAGCTGGCAAACACAGTTATTATTTGAGGGATCTGAAAGTGAAATGGAGGCACACATCCAGGAGCCCAGGCATCCCTACCCTTCAGACGGGTGGGACCAGGTCACCCCTCTGACTCACTCATGTTTCTCCTCCATGGGTAAAGCCTTCATCACCCATGCTGGGTGGCTGATTCCTCCTTCTGTTGTGCTTTCTGCAATCTGGGGGTCCCTTGCATGCAAGTCATGGTGGCACCAGGAACCATAGGGGTAGGCTGTAATGCTCTGTTCCAAAGGTCCTGGTGGTCCAAGTGCTTTGAGACCCTGCAGTCAGTAGGTGCTTTTCAGCAGAGAGCAAGAGGCAACCAAAACTCTCCCATCACTCTGCAGCCTCAGGCACCATCATGAGGGGAAAGGACCATGCTGACACCCTCCATCTTTTTGGAAGCCAGGAGCTGCATTGTTGCCTCTCTCTGTTGTTCCTTCACAAGCACACCTTGGTGGTGTAATGGGTGAGAAGGACATGTCTTCTGAGGACCTCACAGCAGTGGTCCCATAACAGGAGAGGATTAGGCAAGAGAGCACAGCAAGGTAGAAGTTCACCTTCCCAGGAGCCAAGAAGGTTCACAGAGCTCCTAAAACAGCAAGGGAGACAACTGTGAGTATTACAGTATCTCCTTCTCAGTAGAGGAGATGTCTTATGCCTTATAATCCAGGGTTGGCTGGAGCTGGAATATCTCCTGGAAGAGGGAGGTGAGTGTCTCTTTGTCCCAGAGGAGGAGCTGCAGAAGCTCCTGCTTCATTTCCATGAAGGACACTGAATCCCCATCCTTGGTGGTGTTTAAAAGGCAGAGAGATGAGGTGTTGAGGGACATGGTTTAGCACCAGCCTAGGTAGAGTTAGAGAATGGTTGGACTATGATTCATCTCAGTGGAGTTGCTGCAAGGATGAAATCAGAGTCCCAGCACTCTTAGCTGAGTCTCACTCTCAAAAAATTGCCTTTGCAATGAATATGTAGATCCTGCTGGCTTCGTCTGGCTCCTGAGTCAGGGTGATGAGTTTTGTCTGGGCTTTGCTGGAATTTGACTAAAGACAGGATCTCGTGGCCAGGTGTCTGTCTTCTCCTTGTTAACTGCTTCCATAGCTGGCCCCTTCCTTCTTACACACATCTGTCGAGTTTTGGAGTTGTCACAGAGGCTGGAAAGGTTTTGGGCTTTCCTTTGGATGAAAGCAGGAGGGGTTGTGGGACTGCATGACTCTAGCAGCTGGAGTCTCACTGCAGCATGTAGACCATGGGCAGCTCTGGTGCACAGAAGGGTCTGTGATGGCTGCATTCACAGCAGCCTAGGTTTGCTCAGCCATCAGAGAAACTCTCCCAACCTCCAGCAGTTGGTAGCTACGGGACTTGTTCAATAAGCTGAGCTTTCTGGTTTGCTCCATGACTTTTCTTCTGATTGCCTTCTCAGTCCCTCTGTGCCCTTTAGCATCTTTTGGAATCCTCCACATTCCCACTGCTCACTCAACAACCACCTCCAGCCTTTAGGTCCTCAGCTGGTCCCAGTGGGTGCTGCTGGAGTCTGATTTTATTTAAGTGATGCAAAGTGAACTCGCCCGGCTCATCCTCACACCAGTAGGGACACAAGAGACCCTTCCTTTCTTTTGGGGCCAAATCTTGGTTACGAGCCAGCTGAGGTGTTCCAGATGCATCAGAGCCCATTTTCTTTGCAGGAAGATCATGTTATTAACCACATGCTGCTCTTCAGACAACCAACCTCACAAATGTTTATCAGCTGGAGAAATACCCAGGCTCAGAAGTTGCCAAGTAACACAACAAGAGGCACTTTTAAATAAATATATATGTCTGGGGGTGAGGAATGAACCAAATGCCTTGACCAAAGAGATGTTTTCCCCTGGAAAGCTCCAGTAAGAATAACAATGATCCAAGCCAGGAAACAAACCAAAACAAGCAGAACAAAACTGGGATAAGCAATTTCTGACTATGTCTCCATCATGTAGTGGATCCCTACCTTTAAATATTCCTTCCTTTAAACCTGAGGGACATAGTTTAGTGATGGCCTGCCAGTGCTGGGGTCACAGTTTGACTTGGTGATCTTAAAGGTCTGTTCTAACCAAAATGACTCTCTGATTCCAACCCAAAACATCCTATTCTTCTATGGAATTGCTTCCCTGCCAGGGATGTCCACAAGCAGAGCAATATCTGCCATATCTCTGCCATCCAGGGACAAACTGGGAGGTAGGATGGGATGAGAGTGTTTATTTTGTCAAGGTGGGGGAGAACAAGCCCAGTGCGCTTGACTTGGTTTCATCCTGCACAGCTGTGACTCTCACACAATCATGGGATCAATAACATTGTAAAAGGCCTTCAAGATCATCAAGTCCAACCATAACTCAACTACCATGACCACTAAACTATAACCTGAAGCACCACATCTACACCTTCTTGAACAGTTTCAAGAATGGCAACTCCACCACCTCCCTGGGCAGCCTGTCCCAAGGCCTGACCACTCCTGGAGTAAAGAACTTTTTCCTGATGTCCAACCTAAATCTCCCTTGGTGCAACTTAAGCCCATTTTCTTTCATTTTATTGCTGGATACTTGGGAGAAGAGACCAAAACCAGACCCACTCCAACCTCCCTTCAGGTAGCTGTAGAGAGCAATGAGGTCTTTCCTCAGCCTTCTCTTTTCCAGACTAAACACCACCAGCTCCCTCAGCCCATCCTCATAGGACATGCCCTCCAAACCCCTCACCAACCTTGCTGCTCTTCTCTCCTATCTACCACCCAGGTTTTCACAATACCTTATCGTAGACCCTGTATTGTTCTGTGGTTCTCCTTCCCTCCAGCCCTGAAGCCAGGCAGCAAAGCAGATCAGACTCTTCCTCTCTGAACCAGGTGGCTATGTTCCATAAATCCTGGTTTCCTGTCACTAAATCCTTGCTGCTAGTTCACAAGCCTGGAGAGCTGTCAGGGCAGTCAGGTGCTGCCAGAGGGACAGCATGGGTTTGCAGATGAATGAAGATCTCTCATCCAGTTCCTCCTTCCATGGGGAAGGCCTGGCTGTGGGGCTGGCACTTGGTGGAGATGTTCCCATGTAAATCCACTGTCTCCTCAATATCAGCAGAGAGTACGACCAGAGGGTTCTGCAAGAGGGTTCTTGCCTGAGCCAAAGCATGAAGAGAGACATCATGAGCACAACGTTGGCAGTTAAAGTCAATCCGGTGAGCATCCTCAGTTGCATGGGTTCTGGGAGGACCACTACTGCCCACTCCTGTCAGCCCAGGGTAAATGGAGGAAGAAGAGACAAACTGGCTGCAGTGATAGTGGCAGATGTTGCCCAGGAAAGTTGCAGAAGCCTCAATCCTGGAAACACTCAAGGACAGGAGCTCCTTCGCAAGCTTGTGGCCATCACAGTGCCCTGCAGACAAGTGTTGAGGATGATGAGCAAGGGGAGGTCAGAGCTTTTATTAGCCCAGCTGCTGGAGCTGGAAAAACAGACCAGCTTTTGGGCACAGGAGATCATCTCCTTGTCCCTGCTTTCTAATTATACCAGCTGATCTAGTACAAGCTCCTTCCACTCCCAGTGGACCACTGCCTTCATTACAGCCCCAGCTTTGCCCCTTGCAAGCAGTTGGAACAACAGCCAAGCCAAGGGATCTGTTAGGGTTTGTTTTGGCCAGACCATGCACCTTGCCCTGCTGTTGTCCACCGAAGGTGACTGATCTCAGCACCAGGGTGGAAAGCCAAGGAGGGCTGCCCCTGTAATGGGGAGGCAGCTGAGATGGGTCCTCAGGGAGGCTCAGAGATGCCAGAACAGAAAGGAGAGGATGAAAACATCTCCAAAACTATCTGGGATGCTAGGCTGAGATGGGTGGAGCTGCACCCCCATGTACCTGCACTGCACAGAGCAGCTCCTCAGCTTTCCAGGGCTCTCCTCCCCCAGGCACCATGGTCCAAAGGGGCTCTGGGGAAGACCAGGACCTGTTCCTTGCTCAAATTTCACCTTCTTCAAATAAATACATTTCTGAAAAAGACTCTAGAAGAAGCCACAACTCCACCCTGCTCAGCTCAGCTTGTCATAAACACTTGCCTGAGGAGCAAGCTGGAAACAGCCCATAAAGCACAGCTCTTGTGCTAGTCTCAGAGACACCCTAATTTTCTCCACAGCTTCCAGCTCCTCCTGTAATGTAAATAATAAATCACTGCTGCTGAGCTGGTCCCTGGCCAGACACTGTGCAGTAGGAGTTTGCTCTCCTGCTTCCTCCAACCCGTGGGCTGCTGCACTCTTCCTCTGTCTTGGTGGGCTCCCAAGCTGAGGAATGGTTGCACTTGCAGACCTCAGGGGCTGATCTTTTTTGGGATCAGGATATCCCCAACAGCCAGGAGTGATCTTAGTGGTGTTGAGTGCCAAGTGCAGTTTGTTCCTTATTTTGTGCTCTGCTCCTGGCATTTTATAGAACTACAGACTGGTTTGGGTTGGAAGGGACCTTCGAAGGTTATCCCATCTGACCCCCCTGCAGCCAGCAGGGACATCTGCAACTAGAGCAGGTGGTTCAGAGCCCAAACAACCTCACCTGAAACAGCTCCAGGAATGGGACATCTACGACCTCTCTGGGAAACCTGGGCCAATGCCTCACCACCCTCAGTGGAAATTATTTCCTCCTTATATCAAGTCTAATTCTCTCTCTTTTAGTTTCAAACCATCATCCCTTGTCCTGTCACAACAGCCTCTGCTAAAAGGTCTGTCTCCAGCTTTCTGATCAGACCCTTCAAGTCCTGCAAGGCCACCAGAAGGTCTCCCTGGAGCCTTCTCTGAACAACCCCAACTCTCTCAGCCTGGCCTCCCAGCAGAGCCCTCCCAGCCCTGCCAGCACTGCTGTGGCCTCCTCCAGCGGGTCCCTGTCTGTGCTGTGCTGAGCACTCCACAGCCGGCCCTAGCACTGCAGCTGAGGGCTCAGCAGAGCAGAGCAGAGCAGAGCAGAGGGGCAGAATCTCCTCCCTGCCCTTGCTGCCCACGCTGCTAGGGATCAGCCCAGGGCAGGCTGGCTCTGGGCTGTGAGCACTCAGTGCCAACTGTCCAGCTCTGCACCCCCAGCACCCCAAGTGCTTCTCCCCAGGGCTGCTCTCCAGCCCTTCATCCCCCAGCCTCTGTTGATACCAGAGGTTGTCCTGACTCAGCTGTAGGACCTTGCACTTGGCCTTAATGAACCTGATGAGGTTCACACGTGCTCACTTCTCAAGCTTGTCCAGGTCCCTCTGAATGACATCTTGTGGTCCTTAGCACATTTCCTAACCCTGCAGACCTCAGTTTCCCTCTGTGCAGTTGAACTGCAGCCCCCCGATCACAGGGCACCAATGGTGAGGGATTGCACCAATTAGGAGCTAAACTGGAGGCTCTGATGAGGTATTTTAAAACCCAGACTTGTGGCTCAAGCAGTGACTGTGTGACCTGTAGGTGTATGGGGTGGGTGAGCCCTGCCTACAACTCTCAGACTTTTCCCCAGTAGAGCCCAAACAAACTTATCCCACCTGTGATCTGCAGCTCAGGAGGGCTGGGTGGCACCATCACAGCTAAACCAGCCTGCAGCCTGGTGACATTCCTCAGTGCCAGCCAAGGGCTTTGTCTGTCCCTCCACACTCTCAGGGGCCCAAATTAGCTTTTAATAATTCTATATATCCAAAAAATCCCTGGGCAAACAATACAGACCTGGAGCCTGGCAGGACAGCAAACACTTCCTAGGGACCCCAGGTGTGGTGCATTCCTGAGAGCTAGGAAAGAAAGGAGGGATTATTTCCCTCTCCAGCCATCCTGCTAGCAGCAGAGGACCCTCTCCAGCCCCCAGCAGGGCTGGATTGTGCCCAGCATTGTGGGAGGGGGATATGGCTTTGGGAAGGGGTCCCTCAGCCGAGGCATGGGCAAAGCCTCTAGCTCCAGAGGTGGTTCCTGGTGGCATTTCCTGGTGAGATCCATTTCCTCCGGTTGGGGTACAGAGTTCAGGAGATAAAGGGAGCTGTTTATTTTAAAAGCAAGTCCTGCTAGTCACCTGGTGATCTTAAAACTCTTTTCCACCCCAAACCCTTCTGTGAGTGCTCACTCAGCACCTCAGCATTAGCTTCTGTGATGCGTCCACCAGCTGCTGCCATTCCTCCAAGCTGGAGAAGTTGCTTGTTCCTTCTTTAACATTACATCAATCTGCTGAGGTCTTTCCCCTTAGCCCTCCACAAAGCACTAGTGTGTTACTGGCTTGAAAAGTGTGCACATGTGAACCTCAGGAGGTTCGACAAGGCCAAGTGTGAGCCATGGGGATGAAAAGCAATTTTTCACCTCTCCAGGGCTTTAGAGAGCTCCAGGACAACTGCCTTGACAAAACCAGGGCATCTGCCAGCTGCAGAGCCAAGCAGCAAAGCTCTCCCCAAGAAGTCCAGCAGAAGATGAGAGCAGACATCCCCTTCCTCCCAGAGAGAGCACACAGGAGATAACTTAGCCCCTGACGCATCTCAGCAGGGGCTGTGTCTGTTTCACACCCCACTGTGGGAAGGAGAATCTCTTAATTTCCTTGCTCTCTCATCCTCCAAGGATTTTGATCCCAGGGGCAAGTGACATGAACACCTCTTAAATCCCTCACAGCAGGCTTATGGGAGGATTAGCTGATGTCTCTAGAGGCTTTACCTTGGCCCCTGGCTCAGGGTTAGAGGTGGTCCCAGAGCCCTGCGTCCCACCCTCCTCACCCCATCCATCTCCAGGCTTGCATTTCCCAGGTGTCTGCAGGCAGAAACGGGGCAGACTTGGTTCCTGTTGCATCCCAACATTCCAGGCTGGGAAATCACCCCAAAAGTGACAATCAGCTTTAACTGCAGACCTGATTCTGTCGTGGATGCAGGACATGCATGAGCATCATCTCCTGCTCTCTGCCTGCACCTTTGCTGTGGCTGGGAGGAGGGCTTGAGAGCCTTTCCCAAGCTGTTTGACCCTGCCATTGCCCCAGTGGGGAGACCTGCCTAGCTCTCCTCCTTTGGGGGGTCCCTACACTGTGAGTATTTCCCTGATGAAGCTGACTTCTCGATCTCCTCCCAGCTTGGCTGCCTCCTTCTGTCTTTCCCTTCATGTTTGCAAGCAGATCACTTTTCACTCTTGACACCTTCCCTCCTTAATCCGTTGTTCCAGCAATGGGATTTTTATCCTTAATTTCACTTCTACCCATGGAATCTCCTCCAACTCTTTCTCATTTCCCACCCATGAGGGCTTTTGGAACATGACAGCTCCCACAGCCCTTCCCAGGATGGCTTTACTCCAGCAGAGACAAGCTTGCATAATGGCTGTTGACACCTTGACTCCATTCGAATCGATCTTGTTTGCTAATTAGCCAATTGCAGCAACTGGCATTAATTACCTTGGAGGATTCTTCCTTCTCCAGGGTCAGTAGTGGCTGCCATGGCCTGTGTAAGTGGTGGGAATCACAGCAGTGAGATGGTTTCTGCTCCAGGGTCAGCTCCTGAAGGAATTGCTGTGACTTGCAGAGATGCAGAGGAGGTACAAGAGGGGAGCCTGGCACAGTAATTTTCAGTTCCTGGAGTGAACCAACACTTCAAGCTACTATAGAGCCTGAAATGGATTAAAGTGCCTATGTGTGGCATGAAGTGAAGGGTGGATGCAACCATTCACTGCTCCTCAAAAGTGCAACTGGAGATGGCTCACTTGGTTAAGGAGAAACTAAACAAAGCAGCTTTTGTCAGAGGGCTTAGTTCCCTTGCAAAGGTCACTGCCAAAGATTCATGGAGTACGAAAGATGGTCATGGAATCATAGAATCATGGAATGGTTTTGGTTGGAAAAGCTCTTTAAGATCATTGAGTCCAACTCTTACATAAATCCATCAACTCTGGTGCTAGAACAACTCCTCTCTCTCCTTCTCTTAAATATTGCCCTGCAATTATCATCTCTCCAGTCTTCTGGGATCAGAGAGAAATCCCAGCACTCCTCAGAGAGGATGAGCAGGAGGCCACACCACTCCTGTCCTGCTTCTGGAGGCCCCCTGGGAGCAAATTAATCTGAGCCTGTTGTTTAGAAATGTTTATCCCCAGGCCATGCCATTTAGTGACTTCCTAGGTTACTAATGGACTGGAGAGCACTTTGTGGCCCCTGTATAGCAGCAGAACATCATCCAGGAGAGAAATTATTGAATGTTTCTGCCTTTTCTCCATCGTTGCCAGTAATTTTCTGATCTCCAGCTTGGGGACAGGGAATGCTGCTGCAGCTCACTTATTTCACTGCTCTTCTTTTTGTAAAATCAAATCTAAAGTTGCTTTCTCCTTTGTGTCCATAAACCTCCAGCAGAGATCTGAGATGGTTCAGGAAGAGGATTCATTCATTGCAAACTAAATACCAGAATTTTCCTGAGCCAGAGGACCAACAAGGTCTTGCCCGGGTAGCTAATGTTGGTTATTTAATATTTTTGGTGGAGAAAAGGCAGCCCAACTCCAAGCCCATCTAACTCTCCAGCAGTGCTTCCCAAAGGCCAGATTTTAGCCAGATCTTTTATTTGTTTTACAATCATAGAATCTTTTTGGCTGAAAGAGACCAAGAGGATTTTAGGGGTGAAATAATTATCTGGGCACCCACTGGCTGAATAAACCTCGCAGGTCTCAACTGCATGTAACACCATCAGCCCCTGCCAGCGACACCAGCTGTCACCTTGCTATCTGTGTGGGCATCCTCCAAATCATGCAGGAATTCCAAAGCGAGTCCCAGGGCCAGGTGCCATGATCACAGCAGATGGAGCCCATCTCTGCAGCCAGGTTGGCAGGTCAGCATCACCCGAGGCTCTCACTACCCTCTGAAAGCATCTCAGATACACTGCAGACGCCTGGCAGTGGTGGCAATGGAGGAGACCCTGGGCTTGTGCTTTTCATCTGCCAGCTGAGCCTTCTCACACACAAGAAACAGCTGCACCCACTCATGAGGCCTCAGCATCACAAGGGGCACACTGTGGTGACTTGGACTTGTCTCGCTGAAGCCCTCGGGCACAGCAGAGCCTGTGTCACACCTGGCCACGTCCAAGCTGGCCAGGAGGGGACATCCCATTCTCAGCACTGCGGAGGAGCTCTGCTGACTGAGCTGCTGCACAGCTCTGTGAAGGGTGAGTGCCACGTGTGGGGGCTGCTGGCTCTGCTGGCCCCAGGGAGGAGCTGGGTGAGGACACAGGGCTCCTCAGAGGGAAACAGCAGCAGGAGGCAATGCTGCTCCTCTCCAAAGCTTTGCAAGGTTGCACACAGTGAAGCTCCTTACTCCCTCTCTTACCCAAGAAGCCACATCCCAGGAGGCATTCAGTGCTGCCCTAGAATCAGTTCTAAGAACATCAGGGTCAAACCTTTGTAATGTAAGAAATAAAATAAACTCAAAGACACAAAAACTATTCTGGAGGAGGGGAGGGGAAGGAAGTAGCTCCCAAAATGTCAATGACAACCCTTCCTTAAAGCCCAGGTGTAGCTGTGGGATAGGTGTCTCTACAGCAGTGGGACCTTGCAGGGCAGATGCGAGAGTGTCCCAGTGATCAGAGACTTTGGGCAGAGCTTTGGGCAGGTTGGGTTAGGACCACGAGGAACTAGGAGCTGGAGAGGGGATCTCACTTGGTGGGAAGGATAGAGCAGGACAAGATGGGCTCTATCAGGACAAGGGAGTTGGCTGGCACCAAAGCTCTCCAAGCAATTTGCATCTGGCTTAACATTAAACCCCACATGGACTCCCTCCTCTACCCCCCTCCTCTATTCTCTCCTTCAGTCACCATGACCTGGTCAAACAGGCTGTGTGGGCTTTTGGGGTCATCTGGTGGCTTTCAGAGACTTCACTGCCCCTGGCTGTGGTCTCAGCTGGATGGCTAGAAGGAGCTAGTCAGACTCCTGGTCCCCACATCTCCAAAATAACCTGAGTTGTGCCTTCAGTTCATGTCTCTCTCACTGAAACCAACAAAGGAGGTTTTTAGGGCAGGGGCCTTTGAGCCATTCCCACCTGGGGCTAAAACTGGCACCTGGGGAGAGAGCCGGGGNGGAAAGAATGGATTTCGAGCAGAGACAGTTCTGTGGGAATGGGCACACTCAAGGCCCTACTTTCTGCTGGGCATCTTGTTGCAGTGGAGGAGGGCAGAGAAAGCCCCACTGAAGGGATCCCAACAAATCCCTAAGGAAGAAGAAGCCAGCGAGGGTGCTGAGCCCACTCTCCTCTCAAGCCCACCTACGCTGGGATGCTGATGCATGCAGTCCCTCTTAGCACCATCTCCCATCCCCCCACCCCTGCATGCTTGTGTGGATGGGGCTGTCCTTTGGAGGATGACCAAAGGTCACTCTGCAGACAAACACAGGGTCTGTTTGGAGCAGCATGCAGCCAGGCCATTTCTCCACAGCCTGTGACATGTCTCAAGAAGTTGTGGTCTGTGAGGAGTGAGTCGACATCAGTGGCAAAAGTTTGGCTGTTTGTAGCACCACTGGCACCTGCAGGGGTTAACTTCTCTCCCTTCTGCCAGGGCCAGCAGCTCAGCAGTGCCTGGCTTCTGGTCTGGTCACCTCAAAGGGGCAGGGAAGTCAAAGCTCAACAGCCGTCATCGATGTGGTGCTGACACAAGTGATAATGGTTCTTCAGAGACAGGGTCAGACTAGAAGCAGGCAAAAAAATGGAGAATAGAAGGCTCCAGGGAGACATTTCTGTGGCCTTTCAGTGCTTAAAGTGGGGTACAGGAAAGCTGGAGACAATCTTTTAGCAGGGCCTGTTGTGGCAGGACAAAGGGTGATGGTTTGAACTGAAAGACAATAATTCAGACTAGAGAGTAGGAAGAAATGTTTTACACTGAGGATTGGTGAGATCCTGGCCCAGGCTGCCCAGAGGTGGGAGATGTCCCATGCCTGGAACCGTTCCAGGTCAAGTTGTTTGGGGCTGTGAGCAACCTGCTCTAGTTGCAGATGTCCCTGCTGGCTGCAGGGGCTTGGACTGGATGAGCTTTAAAAGGCCCTTTCGAACCCAAACCATTCTATGATAAAGAAGATCCTTCCCAAGGCAAATGGGTGCCAGCTCCACAGGGTGGTGCTTCCTAGAATGAGATGAAGGAAGCAGAATCCAGTGGCCAGGAAGGGGCTGTTAAGAGCCATGGAGACAAGGCAAGAAGCTGTGCAGAGATCACAGAATCACAAAATATATCTTGTTTAGAAAAGACCTTTAAGATATTTGAGTCCAACCAGCAGCCCAGGCTGCCATTAAACCCTGTCCCTGAGCACCACATCTACACAGCTTTTCAGTCTCTCCAGGGACGGGGACTCTGCCACTGCCCTGGGCAGCCTGGTCCAGGGCTTCATAACCCTTTTGGGGCAGAAATTCTGGTTCATCAACCCTTCAAGATGCCCCTTGAATTCAGGTACCCACCGAGCATCACTTTTATCCCACAGCAGGGAACTTCCCCAGGCCAGCTATCACTGCACAAGGAAGGGGCTCTCTTCCATTTCTTCCTGATTTCTTCCTTTATCTGCCTCCTGACATTTCTTTGTCTAAGTGCTCTTCCTTTCCACACTGATTGACCTCTGTGTGTCACTTGGCTGTGGCTGTGGTCCTGCTCCCAGCTGCCACCTCTCTGAAGCGCTGTCCCAAAGCCACCAACGCTCTTGCAAAGCCTCCTGGGCATGTCTGAGTGGTTCATCAGCACAGATTCATTTAAAAGCCTACAGAGGAGAAATGCTGAGAGAAAACTTCTGGGGTTTGTAGACAGATACCACAGCAGTCCCTGTTAGCAGCACAGGTGAGACCATGGCATGGGATTACAAGTTAACGAGGATGCTGTGACAGGATGAATGCTGCCCTGCATAGATGAAGTGCCAGCTTGTACATGTGAAGCTCCTCTGGAGCTCGTCTCACGAGTGCTTCCCATCTTATGTGCACCTCTGAAGCCTCCTGCTGCCCTCAACTCAAAAGTTGAGGTAAAACTCCAGTTGTGAGGCCAGGAGTCAGTTCAGTGTTCTCCCCTTGCATGTCTTTGCCCAGTAGCAGCACAAAGCACCAAAAGGCTGCCTTAGGCCACAGAGGCTGGGTTGGGTGAACAGCACAAAACATGGTGGTGAGAGCTGGGAGAGGTGTGAGACTTGGTCATCAGGGTCTGCTCCTCCCTTAGTGGGGGCTAGATGGATCCAGGATGGATTCTTGGCCTGATCCAGGGTGTATCAGTTCTTTGCTTAGTGCAAAGTGGTCATGCCAAGCTGGGGTATGTAAGCAAACCTGCTGGAACTAGGGCAAGGGATGGTGCTCTGAAAAGCTGGAGTATGGCCATGCTCGGCAAGGAGACAGAAAGAGAGGACACACACCTGACATGTACCACAGCACTGCTTAAAGGCAACATCTAGGAGCTTTTCCCCAGCCTTGCTTTACTCTTTCAAGATTTCTGGTCACGACATTCCATAAAAGACACAAAAGGATTTGGAAGGATATAGAGAATGGAAATGGGCAGGGAGTGGGGATTTATGGAGAGAAAGTATATAGCTAGGAGTGTCCAGCCTGGGAAAGAAATGATTAAGAAGGAGGTCTGACAAGGCCATGGGCAAGGTCCTGCACGTGGATCAGGGCAATGCAAAGTACAAACACAGGCTGGGGGATGAAGGGCTGGAGAGCAGCCCTGTGGAGAAGGACTTGGGGGTGCTCGGGGTGCAGAGCTGGACATGAGCTGGAACTGAGTGCTCACAGCCCTGGGCTGATCCCCAGCAGCGTGGGCAGCAGGGACAGGGAGGGGATTCTGCCCCTCTGCTCTGCTGAGCCTTCAGCTGCAGTGCTGGGGTCAGCTCTGGAGTCCTCAGCACAGCACAGACAGGGACCTGCTGGAGCGGGGCTAGAGGAGGCCACAGCAGTGCTGGCAGGGCTGGCAGGGCTCTGCTGGGAGGCCAGGCTGGGAGACTTGGGGGTGTTGAGCCTGGAGAAGAGAAGGCTCCAGGGAGACCTTCTGGTGGCCTTGCAGTGCTCAAAGAGGCTGATTAGGAAGCTGGGGACAGGCTTTTTAGCAGGAATTGTAGTGACATCACCAGGGGTGACAGGGGCATTTAAACTGGAAGAAGGGAGGTTTAGATTAGATGTAAGGAACAAGTTCTTCACTGCGGGGGTGGTGAGACACTGGTACAGGTTGCAGAGAGATATTTTGGCTGTCCCATCCCTGAAGGTGTTGAAGGCCAAGTTGTCTGGGGCTTTGAGCAACCTGAACGTGTTGAGGGGCCCCCCATGGCAGGGAGTTGGACTAGATGATCTTTGAGTGCCCCTTCCAGCCCAACCTATTCTATGCCTTGTTAAATAGAATGGGGCAAAGGTGCCAGGAACGCTTGGCAGCAGCCCCTCCCTGTGACATGGGTCACTTAAGCCAGTGCAAAATGCTCCCTAAGGTTCAGAGTACGAGGGTCGAGACCAAAGAGCTTTTGAAGCAGGAGAGAAAGCCAAGCCCTATCCCTGCCATTCCTCTCCTGCCACAGGCTTCCCACCAGCCTGGCAAGCATCAAGGGAGGCTGCAAAAACATTTGACCCTTTACAGAGCACTTGACCATCTCAGAGCCACCCTCACCACAGGGACCTGAGGCAGCTCCAGGTATTCTCCTAACCGGCAAACACAAAAAAAGCCATCTCTCTGTGTCTTGCTCTGTAGCCAGTGTACACAAAATGGTAAAGCCCCTGGCACATGTATCTTTCAGGAGCTAATTATAGGATTTGGAAGCCAACTTTTTTTCAGATATGTGGTGCAGATGGAATTACTTCTCTGGAGATGCCAGCCGCAGGTGACACAAGATACTCTTATGTAATCAGCTTTTATCATGCAGTTATGGAAAGCTTCCCTCTCTGGCTCAACCCCTATTTTCCCCTCAGCTCCTTCTTCTCATTTTCCACCCTAAACTCTCTATGTGGAAGGTGGCAGGAGGTCAGTAGGCCAACTGGACAGGACTCAGAAGGGCTGTTTGGTGGGAAGCCCATCCCTGGGTTTCCCTGTCTGCTTTGACAGTGAAGAAGCAAAAGGAGTTAACAGCTTTGCATCTGCTGTGTTGGCTTCAGAGGGGCTGGGAAAAAGTCCCTTTCCACCTGATGGACTCTGGAAGGTGGTCACTCTGGAGCCAGGTCTTCCTCCAGCCCTGGCACCAACCATGGTTCAGATGTCAGCATATGCTGGGCAGCCATCTGCTCCATGCAGCACACCACGGAGGAGCACCTGCATGGAGACCCCACTGCCCTCTCCTCCAGACCCCACTGCCCTCTCTCCAGAGCAGGCTGGGGGATGCTGAGACTCCAAGTGAACTGGTTTGTCACTGTAGGGATGAAAGTCTGGTGAGACACAAGTGCTTTGGTTGCTCCAGGGTGCACACAGGTCTCCCAAATGACCCATGAAGTCACTTCTGCCAAAGGGAGATCATGGCATGGTTGCAGGGATCCAGCCAAAACTGTTTCCAAACCAGGGGGATTTTTGTCTGTGGATCCACACTGAGGTTTTCAGTTTTGTTGTTTCAAATTCTCTCTGTCCCACTACCCTTCTCCTGTGGATGGACAGAAAACAGAGGTTAGAGACATTCGAGACAAAGCCTTTGTCCAACACCACTGCTGGGCAATGGGGACACAGTCCCCTGAAATGACCAATAAGCCCTGTCTGGACTTCAAATATTTAGGGAAAAAAAGTTGGTACAGGTTCTGGAGACATCACTCCATGCCTGCAAGCACCTATTATGGCCATAGGTTCTGGAGACATCACTCCATTCCTGCAACCACCTATTATGGCCATGCACTCTTCCGCTCCCACCCTCTTATATTCCTCTTGTGTGGCCAAACCCAGGTCCTTTCTTGCTGTGTTTTAAGACAACCACATGATAGAGAGGGGTACCTCCTAGCTCTGGACCATCCTGCCACCAGCTGAGGTTGCATGAAGACCTTTCCTTCCCATTTTCTCTGCACAGCATCTGAGCTAGTGCATGGCTGGAGAAGGATGACCCAGGAGACAAAGTAAGCCTGAATCCCTTGATGGCTGAGAAGCAGATCCCAGGGAGAGGTGAGAGGTGAGAAATGGGGAAGTGGACATGCATGGTCTAAAGAAAAGGAAGCAAGAGAGCTTGTAGCTGGAGCAGGGAGCAGACAAAAAAATACTGCTTCACCCACTGGGAAATCTCATTTCTAGTCATGGTCCAGTGCCATGGAATTTGCAGAGGAATTCAGTCTTCAGGGCAGGGAATACTGACTGGGCTCTGAGGACAAGGAATCCAGGGGGAAGGCAGTAGCTGGGGCATGAGTTTGCTGTTGTCAGGTCATTCATTAACTGAAAACTGTAAGCCCCCACTGGAGCCCAGGACCATCAGCTGCTCATGGGTTTGGATGGCATTTCAGTCCACATCCACCCTCAGTAAGCCAAGTCCTTCCCTGCGGTTCCATAGACTGTGTCAGCAGGGCCCTTGTGAACTGGAAAGGAAGTGCAGACCTTGGATCCTGTACAGGGAGGCTTGGTGACCACCACAGAGGAGCTCCAGGCATCTCTTCCACTGCCTCTCCAGAAGAAACCTCTTCCCAGGATTGAGGATTGTCTGTCTCCTGCTCTCGCTGAAGCCATTCAGCCACCTGGTCTTGTTCAGGAGAAAGGTTGGGCAGGGTGAGGTGGAGCAGGATGGGGAATCATGCATACACACGACCTACACCTGACCTTCCTCCCTCGCCATGCTGAAGTAACCCTTCCGCCCTGAGCCCAGGGGCCTGTGTCCAGTCCCTCATTCCCAGTGTGTCCAAAAGGACATGTGCAGACCTGGTGATTCAGTGGAGATCTGGCCCTCCCGGCTGCAGTTTACTTTGCTCCCTCATTCTGGATAAGCACCCAAGGATGTTTAAGCAAACTTCTCCAGCCTAGACATAACTGGGCAGCCTGGTGTTCCCGACATTTGGGCTGCTGCCTGCTTGCCAGAACTGGCACCATTATTGCTTCTCCTGGGGTTCTTCTGGCAAGGCAAGGAGGGAGAGCAGAGGAAGAGGAATAGATTTTGTCGAGCATCACATCTTGCCCCCATGCAGCTCAGAGATGACCTACATAACATGGCCAAGCCACCACGCCAGAGCATCCCAGCACACATGCCAGACTTTCAGCTGGAGATGCAGGAGCCTCCCCTGATTTACAGGAAGACCTAAGTGATGCACCAGCTGGTGCCTTGCCAGCACTGCAGAGGCTTTGTCTGCCCTGTGTCCATACAGGAGGAGACAGCTTATATCAGCAGGGATCTTTTCCCCACAACAGGAAACCATCTCTCTGGATGACATAAACCAGAATCTTTTGGCTTGCTCATGGTGCCTCAAGCTGAGCAGGGAGATGTTGTCATGGGATGGAGATAAAAACTGTCCCTCAGTGCAGCAGCTGGCATCAAACTGGCTTTGAAATGCCAACCAAGACTCAGGAACTCCCTCCAGCCTCCTGTGGCAGATGGAGAAGGTCTTCTCCCCCCCACATCTCTCTATGGGTATAAAGGGACCTCACACGGGTTCCAATGATTTCACTTAATGAGCAGAAACTGTGCTCAGCATTTTTGCTTCCAGCCCAGTGCAATGGTGGCATCTCAGGATGCAAGCAGTGGTACAGGTGACCATCCAGGTACAGAGAAGACTTCTGCACCATGTCAAATGCTTTTCTGGCACAGATAAATAGGGAGTGTTCAGGTGCCATTTCTCCTGGGAGCTCAGCCACAGATCTTGCTCAGGTTGTGCAGACTGCTGGGGATTTTAGAATCAGAGAATCATTTTGGTTGAAAAAGACCTTTAGAGTCACTGAGTGCAACCATTAACCCAGCACAGTGAAGTCCATCTCCAAACTACATCCCTCACCACCACATTACACAGCTTTTCAATCCCTTTAGGGACAGAGACTCCATCACTGCCCTAGGTAGCCTGTTCCAGCGCTTGACAACCCTTTCAGTGAAGACTGTTTACCACTTCCTACCTAAACCTCCCCTGGAGCAACTTGAGGCCATTTCCTCTTGTCCTCTCACCTGTTCCTTGGGAGAAGAGACCAACCACCCCACCAACTCATCCCAACTTCCTTTGAGGGTGTTGTAGAGAGCAATGACGTCTTCCCTCAGCCTCTTTTCTCCATGCTAAACAATCCCAGTTCCCTCAGCTGCTCCTCACCAGTCCTGTTCTCCAGGCCCTTCGCCAGCTTTGTTGTCGTTCTTCTCTGGGCATGCTTCAACACCTCAATGTCCTTCTCGGAGTGAGGGCTCCAAAGCTGAACCCAGTACTCAAGGTGTGGCCTCACCAGTGCCAAATACAGGGGCGTAAAAACTGCCCTGGTTCTGGTGGTCGCACTGTTGCTGATCCAGGCCAGGATGCTGGTCACCTTCTCGGGCACCTGGGCACACTCTAGCTCATCCTCAGATGCCTGTTAACCAACACCTCCAGGTCTTTCTTTGCTGTGTGGTTTCCAGCCACTCTGCCATAAGCCCAGAGCATTTATGGGGTTGTTGTGACCCAAGTGCAGGACCCACACCAGCTTTTCGAGCAGTAAGGCTGAAGTCCTGGTATACTGCTAGGAGCCCACTGCCTATCTCACTGTGCCCTCTATGGACCCTGCAAGACACCCACAAAAATTCCCACAGAGCATCATGTCTCCAGAAAGCTCTTGGATGGCCACCACCCAGTGACTGTCACAGACTGTCACAGAAAGCACTGTCCTTCCTCTGAGGCTGGAAACTGCTGCTCTAACAGAGAGTAGGGAAGATCTTCAAAGTCTGATCTGGAGATATTCCAGGAGATCTCCTTTCAGCTGAGCTCACATGGGAAGTCAAGCACTACTCCAGTCAGTGCTCACCTGAGATTTGAAGCTGGAGTTAAGTTGTTTTGATGCTGGTTGAAAAACTCTGGAGGTCTCCAGCCTAACTTCATGGTACAAGCAAGACAAACACCAGACTAGGCTGATCTTGGCATTACCCAGCCAAGGCAAGAAGACATTCCAAGATTGAGACACCTCCACTTCCTTACCTGAAATGATGTGCAATGGCCAAGGCACTCTCATTTAGAAGATTTTTCTGCTCCTCAAGGCTTTGAAAATTATATCCCTGGAAAATAAAGGAGTCTGGGTGGAGAGGGGAGGAAGGCTCTTGCTCACGTCAGGATGTCTTGTACTGAGAAGTTGCTCCTCAGATCTTTTAAGGAAGAAATCACAATGCAGAAAGTTGACAGCTCTGTTTCTATTTCCATCTCCACAACCACCTTGCCACATGCTCAACCATACAAATGCTTTCTGCCCACCATTCCCCAGTGAAGGCCCTGGGCTGGTGATGCTCCTTCAGACCTCACTGCAACTGAGGCTTTGCGCCTTCTCCAATCAGTGAAGAAAATACTTCACCAGTTCTGCAACAGAGGTCCAGGGACCTCAGAGAGCTTCTGGGATCCTGAAATGAGATGGCTTCAAGAGAAGTGAAATGAAAGAGGAGATTTTTATTCTGCAGAAAACTCAGGAGGACTCCGTAGGGTCCCATTTGTCAGCAGCCTGTCCAAGGGATCTTTTGAGTATAGAAAGACAATCTGCTCCTTTCTTTTTTCTCTTTTTTATTTTTTTTTCTTTTTCCCTTTATTCTCCCCCCCCAAACTATAGGTGTCTCTTTTGTTGTGGCTCCCACTCAAAGCTGCGAGCTACTCTGCATAAGCTGCACTGCAGCCTGAAAAAAGATTGGAGTGAGGCAGGGGTTGGTCTCTTCTCCCTAGTATCAGGTGATAGAAAGAGAGGAAATGGCCTGAAATCATGCCAGGGGAGGGCTAGGTGGGAAATTAGGAAAAAACTCTGTCTTGCAAGAGTGGTGAGGCATTGTCACAGGCTGCCCAGGGAGGTGGTGGAGCCACTATCCCTGGAGGTGTTCAAGAACCGTGTGGCCATGGCATGTGGGGACGTGGTCGGATGGCAGTGGTGGTGGCGTGTTGATGGCTGCACTCAGAGGTCTTCTCCAACAGAAACGGTTCTGTGGTTTGTGCGCTCTCTCAGCACGGGCATTGTGGGGAACAGCTTCAGCCTTGTGGGGAAAGACAGATTTGGAGGGGCTGTTACCCCAGCCTGAGCTGATGGAGTTGGGCAAGTCAGAGAAAATCTTCCCTCTGTCAGAGGGAAGGATGCGTATGGAACGGGGGAGCTGCTGCTGCCCTCTCTGAGAATCTCATGCTGGGGGTGCTGCTGGGGGAGGTGCTGCTGGGGGGACAAACACTGGCATTGGTGTCCCCTGTGTGAAATGGAGTGAGGCAACTGTGTCTCACCAGGCAGAGTGGGGGCTCAAGCCACCTACCAGGCTCAGCAGGGGAAACCATGGCCAGAATTTCTCACCCAAAAGAACCAGACTGGGAGCTGGGAGCCATGGGTGCTGTGTGTGCTCTCCATATCAGTGATGTGCTCTACCTGCAGGTGTCCCTGCTCTGTGCGGGCATTAGTCTGGATGTCTGTCCCGGCTTGGGGCATGAGCTGCCCGGGACCAGAGGACAACATTACAGTATCCTGTCCACCCCCTGGGACTGGTCTCTGTCCCTGTGGTTTCATTAAGGGAGACCCAGGACCCCTCACACTACCACAATGACCTCTAAAGGTCCCATCCTACCCAAAGCACTCTGGGCCATATGCAGTGCCAACTTCCTGCCGTTCAGCTGAGGAAGAGAGTGGCAGGGAGGAAACCACACCCAAGAGCTCTCTGAGAGATGCAGCTCTGGGTCTGATGGATGTCCAAAGCCTCTTTCCCACGGCAAGAGGAAGTCAGTCTGTTGTGACTGGGTAAGGAAGGCTTTTTAGGTGGGTTAATCCTAACCCTGTAATACCAGGCTGGAGGTCACTTTTGATGGACTCTGTTGTGCACTCAACTCTACTTCAATTTTAGTTCAGTTTCCAGCTCCCAACTGGTTTCTGCTTCCTATCTGTGATCCCACATAGCAGGAGCTCTAGATTTCCCCTAGATGGGAATGTCTTTCAGCCAAAATTTCCAGGTCCCCTTCTCTTAGCTCCTTCATGTGGTTCCTGTTGATTCTGGCTCACTACTGAGGGAGGAAAAATATCTCCTGGAGTTTTGTCACCTTTGCTTCTAGCTGGCGCCAGCACAGTCTGACCATGGCTGCCCCAAAGGGGCAGCACAGAGATTGGTAAAGCCCCCTGAAGAGATGACACCAGGCCTTGGTGGGCTTGTCCCATGGAGACAGGGAAATGTTGTGGCCTGGCTGAACAGGAGTCCCTGCACAATGGGGTGCTGGCTGTCAACCAGGAGGCCCCTGTGGGCTTTCAGAGATGGTGGAGGAGCTTTTCTGGAGGTGAACTTGGTGTGTAGAGAGGTTTATGTCTCAGCAACCCAAGACCTGGGTTAGAAATGGGAGCTCAGGGTTCAAAAGTTCATGACTTGCCTGAGAGCACCAGACACACAGGTTATCCTCTCCAAAACTTCTCCCATCATGATTTATTCATCTCTGGTAAGCACTAAGACACAACTCAATTCCCAAAGGGAGAATGAGCAGAGTCTTAACCAGCTATACTGTCAGGAATCCACCTGCCTTTTGCTGAGCCCAGGCATGCTGCAGCTCCCCACTGTGTGGTCAAGGGTTCCTTTCCTTGGTCGTCTTCCCCAGACCCTTCAGAAGGGAAGGCTGAGGGGAGACTGCATCACCCTCTACAGCTGCCTCAGAGAAGGCTGGAGCCAACTGGGAGCTGGTCTCTTCTCACAGATAACAAAGGCATGAGGAAATGGCCTCAAGCTGTGCCAAGGGAGGTTCAGGTTGGATATCAGGAAAAAAATTCTTCACACAAAAGTTTATTAGCCACTGGAACAGGCTGCCCAGGGAGGTGATGGAGTCACCATCCCTGGGGGTATTTAAAAGACACATGGATATGGTGCTGCTTTAGCAGCAGTGGTGGGGTCATGAGCTCTAGGTGGGTGGTTGGATGTGATGATCCCAAAGGTCTCTTCCAACCTCAACAGTTCTGTTATCCTATAAGTCCATGATTCCACTGGTAGGAGGGTCAGTATCCTGACGAAGCTCTAGGGTCAGCTCTGCTTGTTGCAAGAGTGGCCCCTGGAATGGAGAGGCCTTGCTGCATGTGTGGCTGTTTCCAAGGTGCACGCTGGGAATCTCTTCCGGCAGCGTATAAACCAGCCTAGTGTTTTGGAAGTCTTGGCTTCTGAAGTCAAAGAGCAAAATTCAGAGCTTGAGCCTCCACAGGAGTCCACTTTGGGCAAATTCACACCTGCCCCAGCAGCAGGTTGTGCCCTAGTTTCAAGGCAGGCACAGCCCATATCTGATTATTATTAGCGTTATTGCTGTTTTCCTGTTCCCACTGCTCTCAGCTCCACAGTGCCCACCTGATGTTGGTGACTCCTTTGACAGGTCCTGCCAATGGAAAGCACACTTGGGCAAATCACTTGAAATTAGCAGCAGCTTTGTGTGGCTTTATTCCCCTCCTTGTGGTCTCTTCCTGACTGCAAATAATCCAATAGAAGTGTGGAGGCTGCCCAGCCCCCACGGGGACCCCTGACTGCTCTGCTGCTACAGCACTGGCAGCCAGGGAGGGAGGAGAAGGAGCTCTGGAACATTCTGTAGCACTAGAGAGCTGCTCTGAAAGATGAGAAAGTTTGAGGGGAAAAGATGGCAAAGGAGAGAGAACAGGAGCCACATACAGCTTCTGGAGTGGTGGACATCATCCTGTTTGTCCAAATGGGCCGACAGCAGCCAGAAATTGCCAGAGTTAGAGGAAGACAGATGGACAGATCACAGAATCATAGAATAGCTTCAGTTGGAAGGGCCCTTAAAGATCATCTAGTTCCACCCGCCCTGTCAAGGGCAGGACACCTCCCACTAGATCAGGCTGCTCCAAGCCTCATCCAGCCTGGTCTTAAACACTTGGAAGGATGAGGGCAGGTTCTCTGGGCAGCTGGACCATTTAACACTTGCTTCCTCATGGGAGAAAAAGAGCTCCTAAAAGGGTTATCAAGGATTAGAATCGGCTGCCTAGGGAAGTGTCAGTATCACCATCCCTGGAGGGGAGGCTGTCTAGATGTGGTGAGGCACAGGATTTAGTGTGATTTAGTAGTGTTAGGTTAGCAGCTGGCTGTGATGATCTTCCAACCGAAATGGGTCTCTCACTCTAAAATGACTTTGTGCAGAAACACTTTGATGGGCTACAGCAGGATCAAATCCCTCTGCAGCATCTTTGACTCCTGCTCTGTGTGTGCACAGCTTCAGGGAGTTTGAGGCTGAGATAGGTCAGTGTTGGCACAGAGCGAAAACACAGCATTTCTGGGTGTCACACTGCTGCTCCTGAGTGCTTTGCTGAGATGCCAGGGTAGCAGTGAACCAAAACCACCTCTGAAAGAAAAGCTGAGGCTGTTTCAAAGTTACCAAGCTGGTCTCGTGCTCTCTGCCCCTCTCTCCATGATGAATGGGCTCTTGGCTCATCTGCACAGCTGGGAAGCAGCCCTCTCAGGATGGGAAAGTTGAGGAGAGGGATCCTGTGCTGGGAGGACCCCAAAATAACTTAATGAAAACCAAGTCCTGGATCTGCAAATCCCTGTAATCCCTGTGGAAGGAAGGAAGGAAGGAAGGAAGGAAGGAAGGAAGGAAGGAAGGAAGGAAGGAAGGAAGGAAGGAAGGAAGGAAGGAAGGAAGGAAGGAAGGAAAGAAAAAACAAACAAACCCCAACAACAACAACCAAACAAACAAAAAGCAAAACCCAACAACCAAAACACCCCACCCCCACCTCCCTTACCAAACTGACAGACACCAAACTCCCTGTTTGAGAAAAAATGGGTCATCAGACCCCAAAATTCCCACTTGAAGCACACACAGCTGTCTCCAAATCTCTATTTGAGGGGGAAAAAAAAAAAATGCCCCCAAATCCCTGTTTGAGCTAAACCAAGCCACTGGACCCCAGCATCTCCATCTGAAAAACCCCAGGCAGTTAGACTCCCAAGCCCCTACTTGAGCAAAACCCAGTTGTCAGATCCCTAAATCCCTACCTGTGCCCAAACAAGCTGTCAGATCCTAAAATTTCCAAGTGAAGAGGATCATGAACTCAGATTCCAAAATCCTTCGTCAAGCAAAACCAAACAACTGAACCACAGCTTCCTCCCTGGAGTGAATGAAAGCTTTCAGATCCCCAAATCTGTATTTTGAAAAAATAAAACCAACAATCGAATTCCAAAATCCCTACTTGTGCAAAACACACCTATCAGAGCCCACAATCTCCATCTGAAAAAAAAATCCAAAGCAAACACCAGGCAGTTAGAGCCCAAATCCCTGCCTGAACAGCTGCCGGACATCAAAATCCCAACGTGAACACAACAAAGCCATCAGATCTCAGAATCCCATTTGAGCAAAACCAATCCATGGAACTTCAGAAGCCTCTATTCGAGCAAACCTAGGCTTTCAGACCCCAAATCCTGAGAGCTGCTGGAGCCCCAGTTCCCCATGTGAGGCCGTGGGGCTGCTCTCCACCCCGATGGGCACAAAGAGTTAAGGCCCCGTGGGCTGGGGCAGCGGCGGCCAATCACGCCCAGCCAAGCGCAGCTTGGCCCCAGCCCAGCAGCAGGTTGCTCTCTGCAGGTAGCATTTTGGGGTTTTTCCTGGGGTGCCAAACAGGGAGACGATGAACTTGGAGACTTGGAGGACGAGCAGCTGGAGGATGCAGCCCTGGGCTGCCCAGGTAAATCTTCGGGATTTTGTTGCGGGGGAGGCCCTTTCTTTTCCTTCCCCCTCGCTTTGGGTGCCTTTGTTTGAGCCCAGAAAGGGGCCAGGCAGGAGAGCACAAGGTTTTGGGTGGATTAGTGCGAGGCTGAGCTGGTGGGACCTGCTCCAGGTGCCTTTTGGGGCGGGGTGCACCCAGCGGGCTGCGTTTGCACTGCGGGGGTTGGAGCAAAGTTGGGGTGCACAGAAGTGGGCTGCCCAGGGTGAGGAAGCTGCTTCCCCCACCCCGCTCCCCAGACTCACGGTGGATCCGGCTGGCACCCACAGCACCAGGACCTTGCCCCATGGTGGCCCTGGGGCACCGCTCCGGGCAGCAGCAGGGAGGTTGCTGGTGGGCAGGAGCCGCCGCGAGGCTCTCTCTGGGCGGTGTGTCCGGGCAGAGGCGAGCACCTCCACGGCTTGGCTCCGCGCCCCGAAATTCCTGCGGGTGAGTTAATGATAAATCACAGATGGGTCGCTGGCGTGGGCAGCCGTGGCGGGTCCCCTCCGTGTCCTTCCTGCTGGTATGGTGCTGTGGGCAAGGTCTGGAGGTGGCAGAGATGGGCAGGGCTTGTGGGGATGGCTGCTTGGCACCTCTCCGGGGGTGACGGCTCGCCCCAAAAGGCAGGATCGACTTTCCCCTCCCCCCACATCCTTACAGCACCTTACAGGGCGGAGATCTGAACTATGCTAAATCCTGGGAGGATCTGGTTACAAGGCGGG
>WBNM01041439.1:54010-95051 GCA_013399055.1 Ramphastos sulfuratus
GGTGGGGGTGGGGGGTGGAGGGGTGTGATGGTGTCCTTCTGCTCCCACCAAAAGGCATCTAGAGCCAAGGAGCAGAAGGAATCACACTGGGATCCCCGAAATTTGGGATGTGGAGCCAGATGAGGATGCTCGGGCAGGTGCTGCTGGAGCAGGGCAGACTTAGGTCAGACATTAGGAGGAAGTTTTTCATGATGAGGGTGGTGAAATACTGGAACAGGCTGCCCAGAGGCACCACCCCTGGAGACATTCAAAGTCAAACTTGATGGGACCCTGAGCACCCTGATCTAGTTAAAGATGTCCCTGCTGACACCAAGGGGGTTGGACAAGATGACTTTTGAGGGTCCCTGCCAACCAGATGCATTCTGTGATTCTTTGCTGAGGTGCCAGGCAAGAGAGGCACCACCAAGGGACTTTCAGGGGGCAGCAGCACCATGTCCACACGATGGAAATGGGCCAGAAGACCCCTGGGACCCCCTTGCAATAATCCACATCAGGCAGCACCATGAGCTCAACCACCAACAGCTCATCTCCAGCCACCTTGACTAGGAGGCAGCTCCTGAGTGAGCGGAAACTGAGGCACATAGGCCTGGGATGGCTTCGAGTGGTCCAGCCTGTGGCATGGAGCATCCCATACGTGCAGCCCTGCAGCTGGCACTGAGGCTGCTCTATCAAACCACCCTTCCCCTACAGCCAGTGAACCGAAGGAGTTTTCTGTGTGCCCCATGGCTGTTTTTTCCAGGCAGCAGTTGTTGTTGGGACTTTACTGGGGACAATGAGTAGCTCACAGCCAGCACCTTCTAGGGACAGTTGCAAAGGTTAGCAGGCACACATAAGACCATGTTTGAATCCTTCCTGATGGGCACCTAGAATTTGAGTTGGCAGTTTAGGCTGAGCTTGAAACCATCCTGTGCCACTGGCACTCTGCTCCTTGGGATGATGGGGACGGACAATGTCATGTGCTGGAAAACCCCTCCCATCTACCCACAAGTGAATCCTGGAGGACACCAACCTGGATTCAAACCCAGGGTTCTGAGAGGAGCCTGGGAAAGGGGATAAAGTGCCCCTGAGGATAAAGACTCTGCCAGTGACACACTGCTTGGTCCAATCAGGACTTTAACACCTTCAGAAGTGGAGATTGTAAGACCCACCCGGGATCTCACACACATCACAGAGCACCATGTTATGTCTCCATGTCACCTGCTGAAGTTTCTCTTGGGCTTTGCCCACCCCACTGCAGCCTCCACAGTAATTCTGATTTCTTGCTGGAGCAGCTCAAGACCTGTGCAGCCTGCCTTAAATTCATCACCTTTGTCTGCTCTTTCAAATCCAGAAAATCCTGTGGATTAAAACCAGGAACATACCGACATGAGAAGCTGTGCTGGGACATGGGACAGTGGAGCAGCTCATCTTGGATGAGCAATAGCAATGTTCTTGGGGGCAGGGGGGAGGTGGTGTTGGTGATGAGGGGTTTCTAGGCAGCTGCCAGGCTCTCTGAGCCTCATGCTTGCAGAAGGATGCTCTGGGGCACAGCTGTGGCCTACAGGCATGAACCCAGTATAAGCCTCTGGTCCTCTCATCATTCTCACCATCAGGATGATGTGTGACAGAGACACAGCCTAGGTATAGCACATACACAGTAGGGTGTCCATTGCAGGAGCACCCCAGGGAGTACAAAGGGAAGGAGGATAAGCAGAAGGGCACATAGCCAAGGCCATGTGCTCTGTGGTGGAGGTCTCAGCTATGCTTTGCTGTGATTCACCTCTCCTGCCTCTTCCTGGGGGATGGGGACAGAGAGGGGTGGCAGTGGAACATGTCCCTTAAACATGGAGGAGGAAAACTGATAGCAAGAGGGGAGGATTAGCCAGGGAAGGTGGAGCTGGCTGCACTACTCAGGCTTTGTGGGAGAGAACAATGGGGCCTTTATTGAGGAAGGGAGGGGGTGGCTTGGCAGGCTGCTGGCATGTCCCTTGGCCAGCTAGGGGACAGGGCACTGGGACATGGGATGAGACAGGTTGGTACCCAGTGTGTCCCTTGGACAGCTAGAGGAACATGAAAATGGGACATGGAATGTGGGATGTGACAGCCTGGTACCCAAGTGTCCCCTGGCCAGCTGGGAAACGTGGAAATTGGACACAGGGCATGGGATAGGGGATAGGATAGGTTGGTGCTCAGTGTCCTTTGGCCAGCTCTAGGGACAGCAAACTGGAATAGGACAGGTTGGTACTCAGCATGTCCCTTGGCCAGGAATTGGGACAAGAAACAGGGACAGATTGGAACTCAGCATGTCCCTTGGCCACCGCTGGAGGCACATGGAAACTGGGACAGTGGAGATGGGACAGGATGTGAGCCAGTTTGCTGTTCAACACACCCTCAGGTGATGGGACTTGTCCCAAGGTGTCGCTGCAAGCCCCACAAAGAATCACAGAATCACAGAATCATAGAACGGGTTGGGTTGGAAGAAACCTTCAAAGGTCATCTAGTTCCAACCCCCCCTGCAGCCAGCAGGGACATCTGCAACTAGAGCAGGTTGCTCCACAGCCCCAGACAACCTGACCTGGAGTGGTTCCAGGGATGTGGCATCTCCCACCTCTCTGGGCAACCTGGGCCAGGGTCTCACCACCCTCAGCATAAAAAATTTTCTTCCTTCTTTCTAGTCTGAATCTCCCTCTTTTGGTTTAAATTCTCACCCCTTGTCCTGTCACAGCAGACTGTCCCCATCAGCAGATATGCTGAACCTCATCTGGGCAAACCTGCCACAGCTCTCCCTGCAGCCATACACAAGGATGTCCATCCACAGCCACCCCTCCCAAATCCTTTGCCATTTGGAATCACGATGGATAGTTTATGACAGCACAGTGGCCTGGTTCTGGGGACTCTTGCAGCTGAGAATGAGGAACATCGCATGCTGGGGACAACCTGGACAAAGTGCTACCAGCAGACCTTGGCAGAGTGACCTTGGGGACAGAGAAAGCTGTCATTCCGTGGGCATTCCCTCACCATCATCCTGTAGGCTTTGTCTCATCATCATCATCCTGTGAGCATTCCCTCACTATCATCTTGTGGGCATCCCCTCACCATCATCCTGCAGGCTCTCCCTCAGCAACACAACTCTCCCAAAGAGCCTCCTGGGTCTTTTCATCTCCTCTCTTTTGTTTCAGGCTTATTATGTAAATAGCTACTGTGGCCTCTGTAATGAGAAAGTCGTTTCCCAGCACACAAAAGCTGTAATTATCTCATTAGCAGAGGGGAATGAAAAGGAAACATTTGGAAGCCTCTTGCTTTAATTTCCCACAGCAGCCCGAGAAAGCATAGGTTCTGCAACAGGGCCCTGCCTCCCCCAAATCCTGCCCCTCCACACCATGCTGCCATACTTACAGGGGAGGGAAGCCAGGTTTGGGCCTTATATCTTAGACATGGCTATGTACTTGGGAGGCTGGTCACTTTTAGGTAAGCCCAGTTATCATCCAAAGGATGCTATGGGTCTCTGTGTGGACCCCCCCAGTGCTCTCAGCTGCTGGGACAGGAGGTGTCAGAATCATAGAATGGTAGGGAAGTGGTGGAGTCGTCATCCCTGAAGGTGTTCAAAAAAGTAATCTGGCACTTTGGGAGATGCTCTAGTGGTTGTGGAAGTGTTCTGTAGAAGATTAGTGATATTTCCCAACTTTTATGATTGTATGGTTGGAAAGGACCTCCAGAGATCATCAAAACCAACCAAAGCAGGATCACCTAGGGCAGGTCACACAGGAACAGGAATGCATCCTGACAGGTCTTGAAAGTCTCCAAGGAGACTCCACAACCCCTCTGGGCACACTGCTCCAGGGTTCCAGCAGCCTCACAGCAAAGAAGTTTTTCTCATGTGGAGGTGGAACTTCTTGTGTTCCAGTTTGTGTCTGTTTTGTTGATGGAGAGGTGGGGGTCCTAGAGGGACAGCTTGGTTGCCATCTTCCCAAACCAGATGCTCCTTGGTGTGGAATGTTGGGATGTTCCTCCCAAGCCATGACTGTAGCACAGAGCTTCACTATGGATTTCCATGGTTCTATACCTGCAACACAATAGGATAGGAAACAGCCTTAGAACACAGGGAGGTGGCTCCTAGGAGAAGGCACCTAGGATGGCTTTGGTGTTGCTTTGCTTTCTGAATTCACATCTTCTTTGCTATTAGCTGAATACTCAACACTCAGGGGCAGAGCTACAAAGGTCCCTGCAGAGCACCATGGGATAGTCAGAAGCTGGTTCTTGCTGAGGTCTTTAAAATCCCTTTCTGGTGGGGTTTGCTTTTCCCCAAGCTCTCTGTTCCTCTACCCTGATCATGACCCTTGTGGTCCTGGCAGGGCCCACAGTGAGCTGGCTGAAAGCTGCCAGTGCAGCAGTGGAGTGCTTGCTGATTCGGGTCGAGATTGCACCACATTTGTGAGCTGGATCAGGCTATGGAGAGAGCTGATGGACAGCAGACCCCAATGGAATCTTTCCTACAGCAGGGACTTGATGGGAAGCTGATTGTAGGCCATGGATTTCTGCGGTTCCCCAGGGGATTTACCTGGCTCCAGGGGAAAAATTGCAGGGCTCTCTCAAACCACAGGGTCCTGGGGAAAGAAAAACAACTTTCTCTGTGTGTTTGTGTGCAGAGTGAGTGCCAGAGCTTGAGTATCATGTAGCTGCTAATCAACACCTCCCTGCAAGCCCTGGGCAGAGATGCAGAACAGCCCAGCAGCACTGGTGTAGCCTGCTGGAGAACAGGGCTAGCACATCAGTGCTTCTTCACATCAGCACCAGCAGAAAGATCTACTGCCCAAGCAGGACTGGTGTGTTCACTACACACCACCACCCTGCTCATCACAGCCTCTTTCAAACCTCCCTTAAAATGTAGCAATGGGACTTCTCCAGCCTGGATGTGCCTTAGAGCACAGATTTGCAGTGACTTGGTCCAGGAGCCGTTGCCATCTCATGGTGAGAAGGTACAAAGCTCAAAGCACAGAATCACAGAATCCCAGCATGGGATTGAGGCCTTGAGCAGCCAAGTCTAGTTGAAAGGCATCTCTGCCCTTGGTGGGGAGGTTGGAGTAGATATCTCTTAAGGTCCCTTCCAACCCAAGCCATTCTGTGATTTTGTGGTGCACGCTGGAAGGGAGCTCTGCAGATTATCCAGTCCAACCCCCTGCTAAAGCAGGGCACCCACAGCAGCCTGCTCAGGATCACAATGGCCAGAGAGACTCCACAGCCTCTCTGGGCAGCCTGCTCCAGGGCTCAACCAAAATTTTTTTTCCCCTCATGTCCAGATGGAACCTCCTGGGTTCTGGTTTGTGCCCATTATCCCTTGTCCTGCTACTGGGCACCACTGAACAGAGTCTGGCCCCTCCTCTCGCCCCCCACCCTTTAGCTCTTGCTGAGCATTGATGAGGCTCCACAGCCCCAGGGCTCTCAGCCTTTGCTCCTCACAGAGCTGCTCCAGGCTCCTCAGCATCTTTGTAGCCTCTGCTGGACTCTCTCCAGCAGTTCCCTATGGAGAAACTGGGGAACCTAAACCTAGGCCAAATAGTCCAGACATGGCCTCACAAGGGCAGAGCAGAGGGGAAGGAGAATCTCCCTTGTTCCAGTGGTAACACTTTCTAATGCACCCCGGGACACCACTGAGCACAAGAGCACACTGCTGGCACACAGTGTGCATGACTCAGCTATGCCCTAGAAGGTGATGGGCAATGTCCTTTTAGAATTTGGAGTCTGGTCTTGCACTGAGGGCTTATCCATCTCCATGTAGTCCAGCAACCATCACAAAGCCTTTGCTCAGAAGGATGCAAGGTGTGCACGCAGGCAGAAACTTCACAGCCAGAGAGATATCTGAATGTGGCTACAAGAACTTGGTGCTCCTTAACCCTCCATCCTGCCTTCCTGAGTCTGCTTTTTGCCCCTCAGTGGGGGAAAAAAACTCTCCATTGCAATTCTCTCAGCAGGGATAGACAGGAACAGAGAGGTCTGTGTCCCAGGGAAGCAGCAGGAGGTGTTCGTCTGACTTCATCTGGGTTTTGGTTGTGGTTAAAGCTTGCGGTTGAACACCCGACATTTGCATGTTCCCCCAGCCAGGTTCGAGTCCTTCTGGCTCTCATGTCAGTGGTGGAAGAAAACCTGGCACCCACCAAGCCAGGACACTGGAGAGGGGGAAGAAGGAGTTGGAGGAGGTGCAGAAAAGAGCCACAAGAATTTCTTGAGGGCTGGAAAATATGCCTTTGAGAGATGGGAGAAGTTCATTCTGTTCCCCTCTTCAGACATAAGCAACTTGAGAATGATGCTGACACACTGAAAGGGCAGCAGTGGTGTCCCTGCCTCGTGAAAGGAGCTCTTGGCCAGGTTTGGGTCATACGGAGGTAATTTGTGATGGCCTGTGACACACAGGAGGCAGGGCAGGAGCTGCGTGGTGGCTTTGGAGGACATGATCTGCATGGAGATGCTGGGGGCTGTTTGCTTAGCCTAGGGAAAAAGATGACTGCAGCTTGCACCTGAAACTAATTTGGGGGAAGGCAACCTTCTCAGCGGTGCATGATGGGACAGCTAAGACAAGCACTGCATTTTGCAGGGCATAATGAGAGCACTGAGGATAGAGGCAGGTTCGTCTGACCTTTTCCAGCACTGCAGTGGTCCTCCCCTGTGCCCGTGTCCATGTTCCCCAGACCAGCCAGGGAGCTGCAGGTGGGCTCCCATCTTACTGTTGGAGCTGTTCGTGGGAGCACAGGGTGACCACATCAACCTGAGCAACAGCCTTTGAGGTGCTGGTAGCTCAGCTGAGACCCAGATTCAGTCACCTCCCATGGATATATTGTCTCAGTCTGGTTACAGGTCTTGAATTTCAGTGGTGTTTTCTCTCCAGGGCTTGTTAATGCTTCTCTGGATGAAGGTGGTTTTGCTTTGTTAGAGTTGTTTTTTTGCTTAAACTATTACTGATGTCCTCTTCCCTCTCCCAATCTCCAAGAAGCTGAAGGTATCCTAGCAAATGAATTGTCACCACTTTTACATTGTTCCTAACCTGCTCCACCACCCTGGGAGTGATGATATTTGTTTTCCTCCAGCCACACCATCTTTCTGCCAACAAACTGGAAAGCCACCAGAGCTCTAAACACAGTGCTGGTGTAGGTCTGCCCTGCACAAAAAAAACCCTCAAGCCCAACCTGTTTTCCTTTGTGTGGGCAATGGCTTGCTGATGAAAACAGACACAAACTGACCTGGCTGATCTCTTACCGCAGTTGGCAGGGAGTGGAATTTTTGACCTTCAGATGCCTTTGCTGCCTATCCTGCCAGGACCACATGCCTGGGAGGGAGCTCAAGGCACTGCCTGGCTCTTAGAGTGTTTGCTGGAGCTGAGTCTTCCTGAAACCAGTGATTGATTTCCTTCTGGCATGGCATGGTGCCCAGGTAGGCTTCCAAAAGCCTTTGTTACAAGAGTGTTAACAATTAACCTGCTGGGGCAGAACCAGCCCAGCCAGGTCTCCACCATCTCGCCATAGCTAACCACGCGGCTGCTTAGTGAGCGCAGGTTGTCTTCTGCCTGACTCGATGGGGTTCACTGACTCATCTGGGTAAAGCAACTGTGAAGATGCAGGAGATGTTTTATAGATCTCAGCACGGCACAGACAGGGACCTGCTGGAGCAGGGCCAGGGGAGGCCACAGCAGTGCTGGCAGGGCTGGCAGGGCTCTGCTGGAAGGCCAGGTTGAGAGAGTTGGGGGTGTTGAGCCTGGAGAAGAGGAGGCTCCAGGGAGACCTTCTGGTGGCCTTGCGGTGCTCAAAGAGGCTGATCAGAAAGCTGGGGACAGGCTTTTTAGCAGGAATTGTGTATTATGTAGTGACATCACCAGGGGTGACATGGGAGGTTAAACTGGAAGAAGGGAGGTTTAGATTAGATGTAAGGAACAAGTTCTTCACTGTGGGGGTGGTGAGACACTGGTACAGGTTGCAGAGAGATATTTTGGCTGTCCCATCCCTGAAAGAGTTCAAGGCCAAGTTGTTTGGTGCTTTGAGCAACCTGAACGTGTTGAAGGTGTCCTTGCCCATGGCAGGGAGTTGGACTAGATGATCTTTGAGTGCCCCTTCCAGCCCAACCCGTTCTATAATTCTATGGATTATTATTTTTGCAATAGCATCTAGTTGTGTCTTGGAGCTGCAGGTATGGTAGGACACCTTCATAAGAGGTGACCATGAAGAATTTACCCACTGCAGCTGAGGAAGAGGAAATTTCACCCCAGATTTTCTGTGTCAGTCATAAAACTGCTGCTGCTTCCAACACAAAGTGGCTGGGGAAAAGACTGTGGATGGGCAGAGAGGTCATAGAACATGGAGATAATGGTGAGCTGCACTACTGTGTAAAGCCCTTGTGTGCCCAGCCAAAGAGGAGGCTGTGCTAGAGTGACACAGAACCTTTCCCAGGTAAGGTGCTGGCATGGAGACACCTCCCAGGAAGGGTGCTTTATTAAAAACCCAGATGGGCAGAGGAATCCTGTTCAGCTTTTGTGAACAGAACAATGCTGGGAAATACGAAATTACCTCAGCCTTTGTCCTGGAAGGGTCCCCTCCTCCTTTGCCTCTACACTAAGTCCCCTCACTCAGGTTCCTGCTCTCACCACTGTGAACTGGGGCAAGGGCACAGCTCAGCAAGGGTTGTGTCAGGTGTTGGAGGAGGTGAGTACATGGATGGGTGGGTGGATGGATGGGCGGATGGGTGGGTGGATGGACGGATGAACAGATGGACAGAACGGACGGATGGATGGATGGATGGATGGATGGATGGGTGGACGGGTGGATGGATGGACGGATGGATGGGTGGACGGATGGGTGGACGGATGGATGGGTGGACAGGTGGATGGATGGGTGGATGGATTGATGGGTGGATGGATGGATGGACGGATGGATGGATGGATGGACGGATGGATGGATGGATGGATGGATGGATGGATGGATGGACAGGCATCACTCGGGAGTGGTTTGAGTAGGCCTAGTCCTCCTTGTGAGGTTGGATGGACTTGGTGTCTTCTTGGGAGCCTAGTGAGAATGAAGACTGGTGGTACTGGTGCCCTCTCACTATTGCAGTTAGGATGTAGCCTCTGGAAAAAGAAAACTTCTGGAAAGGGCATTGGCTGGCAGGTTGATTAAAACTTCTACTTTGTTTTTCTGCGTCTCTGGAGCCTCCTCACCACAGGGCAGGGGAAGTGACTTTCACCCATCTGCCATGGTTCAGGGGTCTCTTCCAAGCACAGTTGTGCTTGGAGGGGACTCCTCTTTCCTTCTAAAGGACAGACTTGGGAATTAAATACTGGTAAAAGCAGTCTGTTGGGCTTCCTCTGCCATGTTCATGGCCTGCCTTGTTCCTGTCATTTGGAATCACCCATAAACCAAATTTTACTTCATGTTCTCATGGGAAGGAGGTGATTGCAAGATTTTAAGAGAATTGTCCCAGGGAAATGTTTAATCATGGATTCCTCCAAACCTGGAAGGAGAACAAAACACCTTCCAGCTCTGGGTCAGAGGATGGTGGTCCTGCTCCTTGCCTCACTGTGCTCAAGACATTGATTTTCCAGTTTACTTGAGAAACTACCAAGGTAAATTCTGACTGGGAACTAGGGCTGGCCACAACATACAAAAGTGAGAGCTGTTCATGGGGGAAAAAAAAAAAAGAGGCCCTTTTTGGCAAATAAAGCTGTGCTGTCAGGGATCTGCTGGCACTTGGAACCTCCTTAATAACATATTTGTGATGCTTCTCCGTATGCTCCAGTTATCAGATCCTGGGTTTATAGTAAACAGAAGCTAATCACCATCTTTTTCAGAATATTTTATTGGATGATTCCCAGTTAAAAGGAAAAAAAAAAAAAAAAGGATTTTAAAAAGGGGAAAAAAAAAGAAGTACGGAAAAAAAGTCCATTTTCAGAGCCTGTCCCATCCTGAGAAGATTTTGGGTTACTGGCATTGGATGGGAGCACCAGCTCAACAACCCACTGGGTTTGGGACACGGTCCTAAGCAGGAGGCTCCTTGATGTGGAAACCACTGCCTGAGGGTCTCCAAGGGCAGGAAAAGGCTGCAATACTCTGTCAGTGAAGATCACCAATGGAGATGCCACAAGGCTCAGCAGGAGCCTTCCTCTGAGCTGTCTTAGAGGACATTGCCACAGTTCTGCCCAGGCTGTGGCTCTCACCCCACTATGGACATTTGTCTTCCTCAGCTTATGCTGTTTATTGTTGTGGGGTTATTTTTTGAAGGATCAGAGTTTCCAGTGACCTCATCATGCCCTCAGAAAGTCAACATAAAAATGTAAATGTCACTGTGGAATTTACCCAGCAAGGAAAGGGCAACTTGGATTTTTTCTCCACCAGCTGAGTGAGGCTGAGGAGCACTGCATGAGGTGATCTGGATACTGCCTTTCCCCTGTGTGAAGCTGAGACCTTCCAGCACATCCCTCCTGAGGTGGCTGGAGTCCCATTAATAAAAAGGGCACAGCCTGTAAAGCTCCCAAAATCACTAAGTAGGTGATTCCTAAATTAGCTTCCACCAAATTTGGCGGAACCCCATCCCTGGATGTCTATAAGGCTGGGCTAGATGTGGCTTCAGGCAACCTGATCTAGTGGAAAGTGTCCCTGACCATGGCAGGGGAGTTGAACCTAGATGAGGTCCCTTCCAACTCTGACAATTCTGTGATTCTGTGACTTTGAAAGGCACCACCTCTTGAGTGTGGCTTGAGTCAGGCATTCTCCAGTCCTTTTCACCCCTCTGTTGCCCAATTACATCTCTAAGTGCTCAGCAGACACACTTAGATTCAGCCTGGGCACTGTGCACTACTGACCCATCTATGGTGCTGTACTTTGAAAAGAGTTTTTAGGGTGGGTTGTGGTCATGAGCCTTTGAGTCCTGCTGGGTCCACTGGAAAGAGACATATCTGGATGTTTTATGCCAGACTTGGACACCTCTCTGCTGGAGTGGGTTTTGTTACTCATGACTGACAAAGACTTGCATGGTTTGACTGCAGTGGGTCTCCTTGCAGCACCATGCAACGCCCATATGATACTTGTTTGCTGCTCATCTCTAGAGCTCAACCAGTGAGTGACACGGAGATGTCCCTGTTGGGGGACAAAGGTGCAAGCTTCAGGAAAGTCATTAGCAGTGACTACAAAACATTCACTTGATGCTCATCACTTCACATCGATGGTGGTTGAGCAGGACAAGTGCCCTGGAGACTTTTCTTGGGTGGGTTCATGTGCAAAAGGGAATAGAGAAGGTTACAACACTACGCACATCCTCCTCTGCCTCACAGCTGCCCTGTCCCATCTGTGATGGGGCACATGTGGTGTGTTTCAAACCACAGCAGCTCCTGCATCTCCTTCACGGTTCAACAGGAGTTCAGCTAGGATGGTGCTTTCAACAGAGCACTTCCTTAAAACATCTCTTCCCTCTGTGACTACCTCCATAGCCTGCTCTGCCCCAGAGGAGCTCTGCCAGCTTGCTGTAGATATCAGCTCTGTGTCTTCTCATGATGGCACAGCAGGTTGCCATGTCTGTCCACTAGCCCTATGTCATATTTGGGATCTTCTCAAAGCTTATCAGTACATAAAGGACAGTGGGCAAGAGGATGAGGCCAGACTCTTTCCAGAGCTGCCCACTGTCAGGACAAGGGGCAATGGGCACAAACTGGAACGCAGGAGATCCCATCTGAACAGGAAGAAAAACTGCTTTGCTGTGAGGTTGCTGGAGCCCTGGAGCAGGCTGTCCAGAGAGGTTGAGGAGTCTCCTTCTCTGGAGAGACTCCAAATCCATTTGGACATTGTGATCCTGGGCAAACTGCTGTGGGTGACACTGCCTTAGCAGGAGCGGGAGGACTGGTCTCTTCCAACTCTGGTCTCTTCCAACTCCCACCATCCTGAGAGTTCTGAGAAGATCAAGATGTTGGAGAAAGGGAGGAAGGCTCCAGACAGCACACCTGGCAGAAGCCTACAGAAATGCAATTAATAGAAGTCAAGTGGAGCAGCACAGCCCCTGCTTGAACCTTTTAATTTTTTTTCCCATTCCATTATTAGTGCAAAGAGCAAGACCTTGAGAGATGTCACGGCGAAGCCGAGTTCCAAACCTAAACTCATTCTTCAGGGAAATAAATCCAGCTCTGCTGCTTTACTTGGGGAGGGATGATTTAACATCCTTGCACCAAGAAAAGGGAAAAGCCCACCAAAGTGAGGATTTGCTCTGTCTCCCCTACCTGGTGACCCCTCATCACTGAACCTGTCTCTAAAAGGGCACCACTTTTGTTATCCAAAACCTGCACCACCCACTGCTCCTAAACCCTGCTCTAGTTCCCACACTCCCTGGATGGTTTATCCTGGGAAGTCTGCTTTAAAAGGAAATTTTAGGATGACACCTGGACAAAGGCATCGTTTTAAAGCTCACATTTATGGGACAACCCTCTCAGAGAAGAGATGGAAAGCATGTGGCTTTAAACCCTTTTGAATTGTCCCTAAGGGATGCACTGGAGGGAACAATGCTGTAGGAGCGTACAGATGGAGCAGGGCTGAAAACCTTCCAGCCCCATGGCCACAAAAACTTTAAACCTGGGAAAAGTGGCCCAAATAACTCAAGCTTGGGAAAGTCTGTTGATCCTCCGAGGGGCCTGGGGGTCACAAAGAGGACAACAGTCCCATCATCTGCTCTGTACCAGACACTGAGACATGACAGCTTCCGTCCTTCACAGAATCACAGAATGGTTTGTGTTGGAAAGGACCTTGAAGATCATCTAGTTCAAACCCCACTGCCATAGGCAGGAACACCTTCCACTAGAGCAAGTTGCTCAAGGGCCCATCCAACCTAGCTTTGAACACTTCCAAGGTTGGCACCTCCACAACTTCTCTGGGCAACCAGTTCCAGTGCCCTACCACCTTCATGGGTACAAATTTCTTCAAGATTTGCTCATCTCTGCATTATGACAAGATAGGACAAGAGGAAACAGCCTCAAGTTGTACTGGGGGAGGCTTAGGTTGGATATGAGAAACCATTTCTTCCCCAAAAGCGTTCTCAAGGCTGCCCAGAGCAGTAGTGCAATCCCCGTCCCCAGAAGGTTTCAAAGCCTTGTAGATGTGGCACTGAGGGTCACGGTTTAATTGTGACCTGTCAGTGGTGGGTTAACTGTTGGACTTGATGATCTTAAAAGTCCTTTCCAAACTAAATGATTCTATGATACTGATCTGCAAAGAGTATAGTAGATAAAAGATACCTCTTAAACAGTCCTTTCCTTTTCTTCCTTCTCCTAGTGCCACTGACCTGTGCCTCCACCTCACTTCTGCACTGCCATGGCCACACTAGAGACACTGCCCATTCTTAGTGACCCAACCTACCCTAACCCAGAGAGTTTCCACAGCTTTGCTCCCCAGCCATCCCAGTTCACCTCCCAGCACACCATGGGGAGCGTGGGCAGCGGAGTTGCCAACGACCAAGAGTTTGCCATGAAGAGCGTGGGGACCCGCACACAGAGCAGCAGCCGGCAGATGGAGGGGTCACGCAACGGCTACTCCACGCGGGACATCTCCCACCGCTACTCGGGCGAGGAGAAGACATACAAGTCAGAGAAGGTCTCCAATTCCCTCTACATCAATGGTGACTTGCGTAAGGGTGAGAAGGTGAAGATGGACATCTGTGGGAATGTGACCACCACTGCTGAGAAGAACTTGCCACCTCCTCCCCAGTACCGAGAGCCCAATAACCCACCAAAGATATTGCCAATCTCTGGCAAACTGGACCAGGTGAGAATCCACACCCCTGGAGCAGCTCGATGGCCATGACACATCTCTAAAAACAGGAACCAGGCAGCCTTGGGCTGTGGTGCAATCCTGGCAGTCTAATTCATCCTATGGAGATGGCACCATTTTTATGTATAGACAAAATCATTATTACTTTCAGGGGGTTGAGCAAAGGGGAATGTTAGTTCCTGAGGAACCCAAGAACATGCTCAGAAGTCTTCCACAGCTAAGTTTTCAGCTCATTTAAGCATCTAAGTCACTGACTATTCCAACCTACCTGAGATACCTTGCCAACCTCCCTGACTGATGGGGACAGACAGCACTGGAGTTGTCTCTCAGTTCAGTATCTCCAGCATCTGAAGCCCTCTCTTAATTTTGTGCCACTTACAGGCAGTCTCAGCCCACTGCCAACAAAAGTTGTTGCTCGAAAGCAGCTCTGACCATATGTTCAAAATCCCTGTGGTGGGTTGGGAACTTCCCCCCCGCAAATAAAATTTACCAGACCAGCTTAGACAGCTTGGAAGCAAGATAAAGCTATATTTCACAGCAAAGCTAAATTTACAAGCATATATACAAAACATCTTTACATGTATTTACAGTTACATACAATTTAGAAGTCATACAGAAATCAAATCTTCCCCCATTGGGCAAAGAAAAAGCTCAGAAGGGGCCAGCACCTCCCTCTCTCTCTCCCCAGACAGAAACCCAGCAAGACCTCATGTGTTATCTGGCCAGCCAAGGTTAGTGGAGGAGTCAGAGAGGAGCGAAGGAACAGCAAGCAGAGCCAGTGCCCAAGAGCCAGGAGAGGGAAATTATTTATACATTGGCAAACCAATGAATGGTAGAGACTTTATAATTGTTATTCTTTCACATCCAATGATCTCATTTATTTAGATCCTGCACTGAGCTTTCAGGAAAGTCCCAGTTTCTCTTATTGGAATTTTCCAATAAGCCTTGAACTATCCCAATCCCAGTGTTCCTTGTCAGGGACAAGTTGACAAGGCTTGAAAAATACCCCTGTAAGTGCTCCTGCCCATCCATGCTCAGTCCTTGTGGGTCATACTGGCTTTGGAGGGCAAATATCTCCTACACTTGGAGAAGCAAAATCCCACAAGCCAGCAGTGGTTTATACAGCCTGCTGCTCTGCTCCAGCGACTTCCATAATTTCTGGCCTGGAGATGCTGCCTTGAGCAGTGTTATTTCTGGTGCCATTGTATCCTGGGTTGTTAATCCACCAGCCCCTGCAGTCCATCTAAGTCCCACATGTCAGACACCAGATTTTTGGCCTCCAATGTTGCCTGCTCACCAGGGCTCACTCTGTTTCCCCTGGAAAGCATTTTCAAAGCATCTTTGCTAATACAAAGCAGCTTCCCCTGGGTTAATTTTCACCTGAATCCCAATCTGCAGGAAAGGAGACACAATCCCATTTTCAGGACACTTTTGTTTCTGTAGGTGCATTCACAGGATGGGGAATCTGCAAGGTTTTAAAATCCTTTCTAAATCCTTTACAGCCCATGGTCCCTTCTCCGCCCAGCCCTGCTTATGCCTGCAGAAAAAACAAACATTCAAATGAAGAACAGCTTCAGCATGTTCCTTGCCTGTTGTCACTGCACTTGAGACAGCAATGACTGGGATCACAGCTCCCACCTTCTCCTACGCAAGCATTAGCAGGACATGATGTCCACACAGGGGACTTCTGGCAGGAGGGAAACATGATGCTCCTGGGTCAAATTTGCTGCTAATCCAAGGGCTTGGTTCAGTGGGTGGGTAACACACCCTCAATGCTAGATGTCCTTCAATCCTGCCCAAACCAAAGAGTTGGTTTGGTCAGGTTTGGTAGGCAGGTGGTTGACTTCCTTCTTGCAAAGAACACTAAGAGGACCCAAGGGGTATTCTAGGAAAAGATCACACTGATTTGGGGCGAGTCAAGATTTTTCTCTTTTTTTTCAGTTGAGATAATGGAAGAGAAATTGTTGCCCTCTGAGCGAGTGGACATAATTTGTGTTAAGTCCAAATGGTCCAGGGTATAATACTGCTGAGAAATACAGAGCTAGCCCAAAACATCTTCACTCCATCAGCCCCATCCTGTGCTGCTGTGTCTGTTCTGTGTGTTGTTACCAAGCTCCCTGCTGTGTTTGATGTGTGGTCCTTTTTCCTTTTGCAGAGCAATGAGCCCTTAGTTAGACCCTCAGCCTTTAAACCAGTAGTTCCTAAAAACTTCCATTCCATGCAGAACCTATGCCCACCGCAGAGCAATGGAGTGACAGAGAACAGAAAGAGCCTGAACCACGCCAACAGCAATAGCCCATCTGCACCCAAAGGCGGACTGGACAAGAGCAGCCTTAACAGGACTACAAACCAAGTGGGAGGCCTTTCGGATTCAGGCCGGAACTCATTAACGAGCCTGCCCACCTATGGCACGGGCTACAGCCAGCATGTGGGGCCAATGAGCGCCTCCACCAGCCACATCAACCGCATTGGAACAACCTACGCAGAGAAGAGCATGGTGGGATACAACGGGATATCTACCTCAGACAGCGGGCGGTCCTCGAGCAAGAGCACCTCCTCCTTCAGCAGGCTGAACCATCTCAACGAGACGATGCCTTTCCACTCGCCTTCCACGGATGACATCATCCAGGACCTGGAAGATCGACTGTGGGAAAAGGAGCAGGAGGTCCTTCAGATGCGAAGGAACTTGGACAAAAGTGAGGCAGCCATCTTCCAAGTGTTCGAGGAGAAGCAGAAGATCTGGGAGAGGGAGATGGAGGACCTGAGGCAAAACTACGCCAACAAATTGCAGCAGGTCTCCAAAAAGGCGCAGCGGGCTCAGCAGGCCTTGCAGCTCCAAATCTTCAAGCTCCAGCAGGAGAAAAAAAAACTCCAAGATGATATGGGACAACTCCTCCAGCAACGAGAGGAGCTGGAGAAGAAATTTGTGGCTTTCAAGAAGGAGCAGGCTGAATTTCTCCCAAAGATTGAAGAGACAAAGTGGGAGGTAAGAGCCTTGTTGTAGCAGACCTTGAATGAGGTTTTCATCCTAAAGTAGCTTCCTGTTTGCCCTCGGCAGACCCCACAGACAATGACTATGGGCTGGTGGTCTCCAGGTACCAGATGACACTGAAGTCACATCTTCATTTCTGTGAGCTTTCAGTTAACCTGAAATAAGCACAACGTTTTGTGTAGACCTCCTGCAATTTGGCTTCCTAGTCAGGTCACACCATTGTGTATCCCATTTAAATCCAGTTTCAGGTTTTTCCATATAGGTAAAAATTAGGTTTATGTCTGTTTTAATTAAATTCTTCTAACATCTCTGGCTGGGCAAACCTTGAAACTGCCTTTCAAATATCTGATTTTGATTTTTTCATTGAAGACATAAAGGATGTGAGCTAAGAGGGGTACCAAAAGACAATTTCACCTCCTGCTCTCCATTCTAACTCCCTGTTTTCAGTTCCTAGTAACTTTATCTCTTTAAAAGGCTGAAAGACAAATTCATCTTTCTGGTTCTCCTTTTGAGTCCGTCACATATTTTCCTCCTGTTTCTATTTTTAGACCATTTTATCCTACTCTGTTTGTACAGCCAGTGCTAACATTTTTAATGTTTTTCTCTCCAGCTTGATCATGTGAGGAATTTCAATCCTTCCATGGACTGGCTAGAAACTTTAAATTGATTAAGAGTGCAGAGGCAAAACGTAGCTCTAGAATCATGAAGACCCCATTTTGCTAATCCTGATGGAAAGTCAATGAAGCTGGGATTAATTAGGCTCTGAAACATGCTATTTACAGATGTTCAGCAGAGCTTATAGGACTCTTGCTGTAAAATCTCTGGGTCTGAGATGCTTCCATCTCAGGCTCATTCAAGGTCCAGACACCACTGCGGTCAGTGGGAAAACTTCTGCTGAGAGCAGAGGGTTTGGGGTCAGGCATCACAAGTTTGTGGTTAGGTGAGAATGTGGGCATGAAAGCATCAGTGCCTACTCATCAGAGGTGAGAGTCACACAGCACTTTGCTTAGCTGCTAGATGAGCTCCATCTGTGAGCTGCATCAGGTCCCCGAGAGCTTGGAAGACACAACAAATCTCCTCGACAAGTGTAGGGACAGCTCCTAGGTCTTTGGCATGGTATGGGTCATGGTGAAGGCTGGAACAATGCACATCATCACTGACTGTCCCCTCTGTCACCTGAGCCTTCTGCCAGTGTGAGACCACATTGATGTTTCATGGGTAGGGAAGGGGACAAGCAGTGGCAGTGGCTCCTTGCTGCTTTCCTTCTGTCTCACAGATGCTGTCCCCACAGGTGTGCCAGAAAGCAGGTGAGATCTCCCTGCTCAAGCAGCAGTTGAAGGACTCCCAAGCAGACGTCTCCCAGAAGCTGAATGAGATTGTGGGACTACGGACGCAGCTGAAGGAAGGTAAGAACTTCCTCCGGGAGAAGGAGGAGCAGATCCTCACCCTGAAGGACTCCTACAGCTCCAAGAGTGTCAATCTGGAGATCTGTGAGAGTGAGCTACAGCGGAAGATGAGCGAGGTCCAGGTGCTGAGGGAAAAACTGAACCACTGTGAGCTGGAGGTCTCCAGCCTGAAGCGGACACTTGCCAGCATGGGACCTCCAGCACCTTTTGGTGGGGACCTTGGTGAGAAGCTGCGGGACCCACTGTCCTGTGAGAGCGACGAAGCCAAAATGCAGCGGCAGAGCGAGGACAGTGTCAACACACTGCGGAAGGAGGTGGAGCGGCTCCAGACAGAGCTGAAGCTGGAGCGGCAGCAGCGGGAGCAGCAGGTGATGGACTTTGAGGAAGAGCGGCGCACATGGCAGGAAGAGAAGGAGAAAGTTATCAAGTACCAGAAACAGCTGCAACTCAACTATGTGGAGATGTACCAGAAGAACCAGCTCTTGGAGCACAAAGTGAATGAGATGAACACAAAGGCCACCAGTCCCCCACACACGGAGGAGAAAAAAACATGGACTCCCTCCAGACTTGAGCGAATAGAGTCCACTGAGATCTGAGGTGGGACCGAGACACCGCTGTCGTTTCCTTGCTGTGCATGTACTACCTGCTCAAGCCAGTGATCTTCTGAAGGAGAAGATGCTCCCGTTGGAGTGGTGCGAGCCTGCTCATGCTAAGCTACTCCACCCTTACTCTGTACTCCTGTGCTCCACAGGTACAATAACCATGACTGTGTGTTGGGTTTCTCTTGCTGATGCAGCGTCTCTTTGGGGTTGTTTCCTAGTACAGCTGGTGAGGGTCACTTGGCTCTTTCATAATCTGCCGTGACTGTTACTTCACTAGAAACTGCCACCCCTTCTACAATTCATCCCTCTTTGGTTGGTTGTTTTGGAGGGTTGTGTTTGGTTTCTTTGGTTTTCCAAGCATTTGAGTGCAGTAAAACAGTTCCAAGTGGCAGGTTTTTTTTTCTTTTCAGGGCATTCTTAGCCACGTTGGCTAACTGAGCACAGCTCTCAGGATCATGAGCAAACTCACTGTTCTGCATCAAGTATCCTGTCTAGACGGTGGTCTTAGTGAAGTCAGTGGGAGGCTGGGCACTGATTTCAGTGAAACCAGACATATCTCTACCAGGTGACTTCCTCTTGCTAGCCCATGGCTGCCACAGTTGCAAGAGGTTAGGACATCCTTGACGAGCAGGATGAGCCTGTCCTGGTCACATAAGCCAACAAGGAATGATCACCCAGCAGGAACCTCTTTGGAGACTCAGCATAGTTTAACATATGCTGTGTTTTCATTTTGCTGTGCTTTCCTTCTGCAGTTCCACTCCCCTCCTGGGTTGTGACCAACCCTGGGAGCAGAAATATCCTCCCACCTCTGCCTTGGTTCTCCCTTATTCTTACCATGTACTCAAGTTGTCTTCAGCAAGAAAAAAGCTTGGAAATCCAAGCTAGTTTCCCTTCCGAAGAGTCCTCTCACTTCCCAAAGTCAATAGAACCAAGGTTTGGAGAAGCCTCCAAACCCAGAGAGATGTTTATGCAAATGGAAACTTTAGTGATTTACCCCAACAGTGAGCAACTGTGGTACCCCCATTCCTAAATGAGTGATGCTTTGGTGGATTCTCTCAGTCCAGAGTCTACTCCAAAAAGAGCATCTGAGCCTCACTCAGGAGTAAGCACACATCAGCACTGCTGCAAGACTGTGACAGGGTGAGCCTTAGCCTTCGGTATGGCCACTTCTAACAGCACTCATCACAGCCTCACATGGTGTCACCTGCTCTGGGGACAGAGATTACGCAGGCCTAGCTTGAGAAAACAGTCACCTCCTAACTCTGAGCATGAAAGCAGTCACAAGAAGGGAAAACACCTCAGAACACACAAGTGCTTGTGTCCCAGCAGAATAATAACCAAATCCTCTCTGTGCAGTCACTGAAAATGATGCAGGCATCAATCATAAAACAGCAGGTTGGATGGGGCCTCAAGTAAAAAACAGCACTCAGCATGAAAAGGTGGTTGAAGAAGGCTTGGTTCTCCTTTTCATTGACACTTCTCTTTACCATGGTTCACAGGAAAGAGAAAAGTGGAGTTTGTACTGAGTAGGCAGCGGCCAAAGCACTGACGCAAGCAGAAATTTTGGCTCTTTGTCCTAGGGAGCAGCTAGAAGAACAAATGAGATATCTTGGAATGTCTGTGACTCCAGGGAGAGTTTGACCAGGTCACATTTCGTGTGCTTACCAAGGAAGAACCTCAGGTTCTGAAGACCTTACAAAGAAAAGCTCTGAAGCTACACATTTTCCACATTTCCTTCCCCAAAAGCCCTCACCCTCCTCTGCATCACCACGTTAGACCTTCAAGTTGGGAAGAAATGTTGTGGTGAGCTTCAAACTAAGCAAAGAGGCTGAGCAGGAGAGGACAGACTTCAGTTAGTCCCACCAATGTCCAGCCAATAGCAATGGACAGTATTACTGGGCAGGAACTGTTGGTGGCCAGCAGTGACCCCTGAAGTTGCAGGAAATGGAGATGTAGGATGAAAACAGAGCATTTCGAGCCCCTAGATGATGGTAACTCTCTTCTCCCACTGCTTCTGCCTGTGTCTTTGAAGCTGGAGGAAAACAACCTCTCAATGTGGAAAACAACCAGGGCGGCTCAGGCTAAATTCCTCTCCCAGGACCAGTGCTAGAAGGAGGACTGAGCCCTGAAAGATGTGGAGAAGAGTCGTATGATGAATCCCACAGATGCTCCAGCACTTTTGGACATAAGCCTGTGCACCTCACTGAGGCAGAAGTGCAGCTGCCCATCACTGCCTCTCAGCAGCATATGCCCAAATGCTCTGCTCAAACCTATACTTGGTCAGGCAAGCCCTAAAGTTTCCTTTGTTGCCCTGGGCCTTCGAGATGGAGTCAAACATGCCAGTGTCAGGGCTGGAGGTCTGGTGACTTGTGTCATCTCAGCTTTCTGTGCTTCTCTCTCCACAAAGGATGAACCCATGTTGTTCTTCCTAGGAAAGCAGTTGTGAGGCATCTGCTCTGAGCTTGTGAGGGGCTTTGCAACCTTTGGCCAAGAAAAGCAAGGCAAAAAGAAATCACAAGAGGCTTAGACTGAGATGGTCCTATGGTAGTTTTGAGGCCACCAAATAGAAACAAACTCATCCTTAAGTGCCCTGACCGCAAGTTGGGTCCACTAACGAGGTGGGTCATTTCCAACTTTGCTCCTCCTAGCCCCACTGACGCTGAGGTTAGTTTCTCACTAACCATCACAGAAAACAGCACTTCAGTCAGTGGTTCACAACACTCTGAGCGATTGAGCTTCACAGATATGCTGTTAAGGAGGTGTACACCACAATTACCCACTGCGGTAACACTAAAAGAATGAATACTGGCATCACCCTGTGAGATACTTTCTCAGCAGAGCTCATAATCCACAGGGAGGAGAAGCAGGGACTTGTCCGGCCTACCTACCCAAATGCCTGGATCCCATCAGCAATCACCAAACCCTCTCACAGTCACCTTCTTCTGAGACCTTTTTTGCGGTGGTGCCAGGAAGGAGTGTGTCTCCAGGGACCAGTGAAACCTGCAGACATACAAGGTTGTCTGGCTGCTGCAGGGTGCTCGACTGCCCAGGGACTCAATGGTCTCATCAGGGACTGCAGACCCTCTTGGGATGGAGCAGGAGTGGCAAGAAGGAAGACAGGTCCACTCCCTTCACCTTCTTCTTCACTGCATCACTTTGCTCTAGACTTTCAACCAGATCTGAACAACCTTGGATGTGGCCACTCCCCAGGTGAGAGAGAGACTTGCAGACACTGTTAAAATGCTGTGCTCCTGATGGTGGTTTTCCCTCTCTTGGGATTCACTCAGCAACCCCCAAGCACTCAGCTGTCCTGCAGAAACCATCCCTCTGTGCTATGGTGACACAGACCCCAGATGTTTTTGGCAAGTGCCTCAGCCAAACTGCCACAAGGGATTCCTGTTCTTCAGGAATCCTCCCCACAGCTGGACCCACTGTTCCCTATCATGTCCTCTCCCATGTGCTCAGAGTGTGTGGCCACAGGGTGGTAACCAGACTTTCCTGGAGATGACTGCTCTTTGCTCAGCAGAGATGGAGCAAAATAATGGTGGGACACCTGAGTTTCTCGTTTGTGCTCAGATCTGGCCCCGATGGGAACTTACACAGCTCTTTCCAGAATTTAACACTTTTACCTTATGACTGGATGAAGTCTCCCATTACAAGCCAGGTCTGCAATGAGGCTCTGGAGTTTTAGTCTTGGAGTAATATGGCCAAGAGGTGCCAGACTGGTGTTTTGATGACACACCTTGGTAATGGCCAAAGAGGCTGACATTCTGTCTCTTGGAGGCTCAGGTGGGGCTGATAAAATGTCCCTGTCCCATGAAACTCAACACAGATTTTGGATTTGACCACAACCCAGACATTTTCTCCACCTTTGCTCAGCCAGCTCTGGAGCTGATGAGACTCAGTGTGACATCAGATTCGGTTACTGACTCACCTAATTCTCCACTGCCCTCAAAATCTTGCACATGGTCAGTGCCTCTCGTGAAACAAATCATCTCTAACTTGCCATTGGCCACAGGAAAAGCTGTGGTCACAAGGGATCTTTGACATGTGGCACTAGCCAATGGGATCCAAGACCTATGGGAGATCCAGGCCAGAGGTGGGAAGACCTGGAAGCCCTCTAGTGCCACATCACCCACATGTGGGCAGCTGAGTCACACTCTAGGCATAGCCAGGGCACATTGTCGTGCTTCGCACAGTCTCACTTAGGTTATGCCACTGTCTGGTGGCAGCCAGCTGCACCCTTCCTGCTGCCATTGGCAGCGAGAGAAATCACCCCCAGGTTTCTACACCTAAGACAGCAATCCAAGTGTGGCTCTTCTGCAGCTACATTCCATGGAGACAAGTGGACTTGGATGGAAACACCAGCCCAGCTCCCTACAAGTCATGATAATATGGGAGACAAGCTCTGTGGCTTCTCTGTGGGTGAGCCCATGCTGCCTTTGAGTGCTGAGCGCTGTGTGGAAGGTGCTAAGCATCTCCTGAGGTTTTGCTGGCTGCAGCTGAAATGGTGGGGAGGGTGCTCTGCATCTCCCAGGAAGGCAATCCACCTGGGACTCCAGCAGAGCAGTCTGGTGTCACTCCATTCTGCCTTGATGCTTTTTTGTCATCTTGAGCCAGGTTTGTGCCCTGGTTAAGGCTGAAGTCCCCTCTGCCCATCCTTGTGTNTCTGCCCATGGAAAGGACCAACCCACCCCACTCCTGCCCCTTTATAGCTTGCTTAAGACAGCAAGCTCATAAGCAAGATGACCAAAGATCTCTGCAAGGTGTTGGATGTTTGGAGCCACCTCCACTCCTTCCTGGGGAGGGATGAGGCTGAGAGAAGAGAGGATTGGGAGCTTTCAGAGGACAGGAGAAGGTCTGGATCTCCCTGTGTCCCACCTGGGAGTGTTTGCAGGTCGAAGAGGGGCCTCTCTGTGCTAGACAGGACAGAGTAGGAAGGAGCTCCTGGCTAAACTGTCTGCAGTTGGTTGCACCAGTATCTCCCTGTCCATGACAACTAGCTCCATGCATTGCCCAGGGAGAATGTGGACCAGCAGCTGCTCCCAGAAGGCAGGATGGATGCAATTCCCCTTTCTTCTTGGGAAGAAAAGAGGATCCATGCCAAGCCATTACACTTATCTTCAGGGTGACAGGCCTCCTATAATTTAGCAAACAGATGTTGCTACTGGGTCCAGTTAAGGGCTTGTTCTGGCTCAGTGTGAACTGGCCAGGAAACTATATTCTGAAAGCTGGTGGTCCTGCTGGCTGCCCCCTTAGTGTCCTCTTTCCAGCTCACCCCAGGGCACCCTTAGCATCCTCCTTACCAAGGAACCACCTTTCAAGGTGAAAACACCATGGTCTTTGCTTCTTCTGCTTGGGGCTCTGCCTGCTACCTCCACAAAGGCTCTTGGCTCTGCTCTCAGCCTTGCCAAGCGGAGCATGGGGCAGTGGGAGGGAGATCTGTGCACCTCTATCCACAGTGTTCCTGTGGGTGGGTGCTCAGCTGGGTCTGGGCCTCAGACACATGACTCTTCACTGTGCCTCTACTCCTCAGCCATGCTAAGCCTCCACTCCATTCCTGCCCAGACCATGACGGCCTGCTGATGGGCAGTGACAGCTCTCACTTCTGGCATGGCTGAGAGCAGGTCCAGCTTACCATTACTTTAACCCAACCCTTCAGCCTAAGCCTTGAAAGCCACTTTATAGTTACTTTTCACCAAGCCCCACTGCTGAAGATCTGCTCATCACACTGTCTGTGGCCTGCTACTCCTCTCCCCCATCTTTCCAGGCTCTGCTGCCTGCTTTTAGATCATCATCATCCCTGCTGTCCCAGAAGCAGTCAGTGCCTCTCCCAACACTCTCCCAGATACACCTGAACAAGATGGAGCCAAAGCCCAAAACCCTCACTGAGACCTGTGTCCCTCAACCCTGTCCTGAGAGGGGCTTTCCAAGCTGTTGATCCTCACTTCTTCTCTCCACCATTCTCATGTCAGCTAGACAAGCCCTGCTTTACCTCCAAGAGCAATCTTGGTTCTTGTTGAAGGACAATGCCATGACTTGCAGTTACCTGAGATCATTACCTGGGGCTTCACACCATCACAATACCACTCAGTCAGCTCTGAGGCTTCCACCCTCTGGGAAGACAGAGGTGTGAGAGTTGCATGAGTGTCCCTGCTCCACAGGGGCATGCAGCACCCACGCCACTCAGTCCCCGGTGTGTCAAGGGTTTGGGATCACATCCAGCTGTTCGCAGATGTTGACATCACAATAAGATGTTCTATGCTGGCAGTGCCACTGCTGGCAACACTAGAAATGAGCTTCTGCATTTTTAGGATAAGCCCTCTCCCTGGTTCTGCCATTGAAGGGGATTGTGTCAGGTCTGGAGCCCGGGACAAGCTCTGACCACAGGTTTGTGTCCTCATGGCTCTCTCACAGATCTGTTTTCTCAGGCAGAAAGTCTCCTCTTTCTGTCACAAAGCAATAGGTTTTTCTAGAGAGGTCTAAAAGGGACTGTTCCCACCTCCGATACCTGCAGGCAAGCCAATGTTCCCTTGAGTACCTTCATCGCTCCAGCTGTGGGCTCTCCCCCTTTGGAAAGGTATGTGAGGTCCGGTTTGGCTCTAAATAATCACCAATGGTTTGAGCTTGCTGGTCCTCGTTTGCCTGGAGAGCCCAAAGCTGCCCAAACCCAGAAGCCACCAGTCTGGGTCCCCAGAGGTGTGGTCCATCCCCCTCTGGTGCTCAGCCCATGGACTGTTCCGGAGTCCCTGCAGCAGGCTCACCCACTGGGAGCCACTGGATGCCCTGGGGTGTCTGAGCTCTCAGGGTCACATTAAGTGACAGTGGGAGACCACAGTGCTGAGGGCCAGGCTGTCCTAGGAGCCCTCTCGGAAGGTCCCCATTCCCCAATGGGTGGGTTCCCTTCCAGTGGCTGAAGGGAGCAAAGCACAGGCAGGGCAGGGCAGAGCTCCACCACCGGTGCAGAATGCTGAATGCTGCACCTCTGGCCAATGTCTCTATGCAGTCCCTTTCCACGCAGCAGTGTCTCCGCAGAGCCCAGCCCAGGGCTGGAGCTCCTCCAAGGTGTCTTCGTTTGCACTCACTCGGACCTGGTAATCGCTGTGAGCCAAGAGGAACCCCTCTTGGCCTTTGCCTCGCACCGGGCAGTATGCTTGTGAGGGCTTCCTCAGCCTAAACCCATGCATGTCGCTTGTCTGTCTTCTGCATCCTGTTCTCCAGCGCATCCACAGGTGTGGGTTTTTTTCCCCTCCCCCACCCCCAAAACCCCAGCTCCCTAATGGGAGAAGGTCAGGTTGGGCCAAGCAGTAGTCCCCGAGCAGCCTGCTGTCTGATTCACCAGCAATAACAGCCCTGCGGAGGTGTGGCTGGAGTCCTGCAGGGGAGCTGCAGGCTCTCTCTGGCTCTAGGGCCTCAGTACCAGAAGGTCCAACCCTCTAGACCCGCCCGACGGTAAAATCAACCCCAGCCTTGTGCTTTTTTTTTCTCTTGTTCATTTCTTGATGCCTCAGTCTCTTCTCTTTTTGCTTATTGTGAATCCAAACCAGAACTGTTCTGAACTCGGCTCTGTTACTGTTTTGTTCCTGCACTGACTGTTGCTGGCTCTCCGAACTGTGTTTAATGAGACTTTGCAAAAACAAACAAGCAAAAAGAAATAAAAAATAGTTTGAAAAAAAGTAAAAAACAACTCAAATAAAAAAATTTAAATGTTAAGACTTTTAAAATCAATTAAAACTAAATTTAAAATAATAATAAGTATGTATATATATATACACACATATATATATACTCTCAAAAAAAAAAAAAAAAAAGAAAAAAAGTAAATCCATAAATTTGAGTGTTTCTCCTGTTCACCAGTCACTTCCAAACACTGTGGTCATGACTTTGTCCCTGGTCATTGTCATGAAAGCTGAAGAGACTGAAAAGGAATGAGATAAAATGCAGTGTTCCTAGCTTTCTGCACAGCAAAACATGCATCCCATTCTGAAATCTTCACTACAGTCCCACCACAATTCCCACCTTCCTGCTAAGTCTGTTGTGTTTCCATGGGGTATCCAGATGCGAAGAGCTACTGCCTTGGCCATTTTCTACCGTGACTCTCTGCCCAGAGGTATGTGTAGATTTAACTGCCCATGCGGATCCACATGTATACCTATCTCTGACTCTCTTCTCTCTACCTGACTGTGAAGGATTTTTATTGGGCAAAATAAACATGGAGAAAGGCCCTGTTTTAACAACCCTGTTGTGTGGCTTTGTCTCACTGTGTTATGGGTGGGAAGGCCAGGGCAGACATCGTCCACCTGTGCTCACACCATCGCAGAATGGTTGGGTTAGAAGGGTCTGCTGGAGACCACTTAGTTCAACCACACCCCTGCCTGGCACTGGTGAGGTCATGCCATGCATACTGGGTTCAGTTTTGGGGCCCTCACTTCAAAAAGGATATTGAGGTGCTGGAGTGTGTCCAGAGATGGGTAACAATGCTGGTGAGGGGTCTAGAGCACAAGTCTAGAACAGCTGAGGGACCAGTGTTGTTTGGGAACACTGAACACCCTGCTGTAGTTGCAGGTGTCCCTGCTGCCTACAAGCCCTCGTTGGACTAGATGAACTTTTTAAGTGGACCTTCCAACCCAAACCATTCTGTGATTCTATGAGAGGAAGGGATGCAAGTGCTAAGCAAGGATACATGCCCAGCACTGCTCAACACACCATGCCCAAGGCATCATTGCTGTCAGTGTGCAAACCCAGTGGTGCCTGTGCACAATGAACTATGAATATTCAGTGTACCAATAAACTGCCTGGACACAGCCCCAGCAAACTGATTCTTGGTACCCCTGCTCCAGCAGGAAGCTGGACCGCATTAACTCTAGCACTCCTTTCCCACTTCAGCCTCTCCAGTTCTGCTGGTAAGGCTGCAGCGGAAGCCATGAGCCAGGACATCCATGTCCACCACACTCCGTGCGTGACCCCAACGCTCCCAGAGACTGCGCTCTGGCAACCAGCAGAGATCATCTAACCACTTCCCCGCCTCACGGCGGGCCACTGCCCCGCTACCGACACCCAACGGTGGGGATGCCCACCCCGCTGCCCGCAGCAGGCCACCGACGATGCAGGGCGGGCACACCTACCCACCCACAAATGGGACCCAGGGATCGACTTCCAGGGGGCTGCTAAGGGCTAGAGGCAGCGGCCCAGCTCCCTAGGGCAGCCAGGAGCCCGCACCAGCACCGGGGCTCCTCTGCAGCCCCCGTGGCTGCCGAGCGCCCACAACCCGCGGCGGCAGCCACCTGCTGTGTGTCACATGATCGCACATCACGTGGGAGCGACCCGCGCCGCACGCTGCTGGCGCCATCTGCCGGTTGCGCTGCTCTCTCCCATCCTCACCCTTGTGCGGGGAGGCGGGGGAGTGTCCAGCTCGGCTGCCGTAGCGCCTGAAGTGCGTCACGGCCAGGTGACCGGAAGCGGCGGGAGGCGACGGGCGAAGGGGCTGGCGGGCGGCAGGGTCAGAGCCAGAGCCGGCGGTGGGCGCCGGGCCCCGGTGAGTGCGAGCGGGCAGGCAGGCAGCGCGGGCATCTGTGTCCCCTCTTCCTTCTTATCGGCAGCTTCCCCGCGCCGATCCCTCGACGGACGGACGAGGGCGGGCAACAGGGCATGCGCGGAGCCCTCTGCCAGGCCCGGCGGCTGTACTGCCTTGTCGGCCTCTGTCCGTACACATGGTATATCTGTAGATGCAGCCGTGTCGGCAAGTAGCGGGCCTCGGATTTGCAGCGGGGCCTGGCGGCTGCTCTATCCCTAACAGCAGCCGAGCCCTTCAGCGTGCTCTGCTGCCTTCCAGTGCCGGTGGGGACCTGAGTGGGAGGGGAAAAGCACAAACAGAAACGACGGGTTTGCATTCTGGGGGAAATTGTATTATTGGGAAAAAATATTCCTTTTTGTGTTATCTTTATTCTCGGCCCAGGTGGCAGTGTTAATTGTAAGCTCTTGGCCAGAACTTGTAGGTTGACCCCAGATTTCCACTGCTGGAATCTGAAGTTCCTTGCTTGTGCCGAGGAGGAGCTGTCTGAGCGTTTTCTGTCAGTGGTGCCGGGATGGGGTGACCTGCTGCCGGGGCGGTCTCCTATCTTCAGAGTTCTGCAGTGCTCCTGAAGGACCATTTAAATGCTACAGAGCATAGGCAGCAGTTCCGGGAGAATGTCTGTATCCTTTCACAGGGGATGCTTTGAGGTGGGTGGCAGCCCTCCAGCAATCTTCTGTTCCCTGGTTTCCCACTAGCGCAGCTGCACTGCTGTGCTCCTGGCCAAGAGCTCGGTTCTGGTGTGACACACACACACACAAAGGTGTTTCCATCCTGGAGGGCCCCTGCAAAGCACATTTTCAGCCTGCAGGGCCCAGCTCTAGAATTCACTTTCTGGAGTCACTGGGAATGAAATTTCTGGAGAAATTTGCTGAGAGGTGGGAAGGAGTTTGGCTGGGTGTGAAGGAGAAGAGAAGTGTGGTGGGAGGAGGGAGGGAGGCTGATTACTCAGGGTAACAGGAATAGAGGAAAATGGAGAACTGTAGGTTTAGTTGGAAGAGAAATGCTGTAGAGACTTCAAAGATTGAAGCTGAGGTAGGGTGAAAGTCATGGGTAAAAGGCCACTGGATCCCAGCCATTTTTTGGTGAGAGGTCCTTGAAATAGCTTGACCCAGTCTGACCTTGATCCTCTGACCCAGTCTGACCTTGCTCCCCTGTGTGTGATCCCTCTTTTTTTGCTGGATTTGGAGCAAGGGAGGACATACTCTCTTTCCTGAATAGCTACCCACATGTGTCACAGCTTAATGCTGGACTCAGTGATGGGCACCTTTGGAGCCTTTGACATGTGAATGCTGTGACTTGGATTCTCATCACCTAGAGAGGTGCTTGGGGTCACAGCAGAGTGCTGAGATTTGTAGGCAGTATCACCTTACAACAGCAAGTAGGACTTGTTTGAAATCAATGGCTTGTCTCTCAGTAACTGGAAAATACAATGCAAAATAGAGTCAGACAAGAGAATCTCTGGAAAAGATGAGAGGACTTGGCCCCAGGTTGCACCAGATGAGGTTTAGGTTGGATGTTAGAAGAAACTTTGTGAATGAAAGGGTTTTCAAGCACTGGAACAGACTGCCCAGGGAGGTGGTTGAATCTCTGGAGGTGTTTCACAGAGGCAGAGATGTGGTGCTGAGAGATATCGTTTAGCACTTTGTAAAGTTAGAGAATGGTTGACCTTGATCTTAAAGGTTTTTTTCTAACCAAAGCAGTTCTATGATTCTATAAAGCCCAGGTGAGACAGACTTCCTCTTGTACAAGATGATTTCTGCAGCTCGAACCAGCCCCTGCAGGCCAAGCTCTGCTAGAAGATGCCAGCAGAGATGGGGGCTGCAGCTCCCAGCTGTGGGACCAATCTAAGCCTTGCCTACTTTGTGACTTCCGTCTCCAGACATTTGGGGGTGGTATCTGCCCCTTGCAGCCAGTTTAGGCTGGACATGTCAGCCAATGGTATTTTCATTGAATACTTCCATTTGCTAAACAGGAGTGCTTTGAAATCCAGCTCCTGCTGGCTGGTGGTGGTGGCGGCTTTGCAAGGCCTAGGCTGTGCCACAGCATCACAGCTCAGGTTTTACTGTGGATTCTGAGGAAGCTTTTCCTTTCCCCTACTCACAAGATGGTCAGGAAGGAGTAGAGTCTTTCCTGTCTGTTGTGCTGTGACACTCAGGACCTTGCAGCTGCCTGGCTGGTGGAGGGCAGCAGCACAGCCATCAGGATCAATAGTGCCTGAGCTGCATGCGGGGGCTACCTTGTGCCCTTGAGGAACAAATAAGGCACAGAATCACAGAACTGTCAGAGTTGGAAGGCATCTAGTTCCAACCCCCCTGCCATGGCCAGGGACACCTCACACTAAGTCAGGTTGCTCAGAGTCCCATCCAGCCTGGTCTTAAAAACCTCGAGGGATGAGGCCTCCACCACCTCCCTGGGCAACCTGTTCCAGGGTCTCACCACCTTCATGGTGAAGAACTTTTTCCTAACATCCAATCTGAATCTACCCAGTTCTAGTTCTGCTCCATTCCCCTGTATCTTGTCACTACCTGACCTCCTAAAAAGTCCCTCAGCAGCTTTCCTGTAGGCCACCTTCAGGTACTGGAAGGCCACAATAAGGTCACCTCGGAGCCTTCTCTCCAGACTGAACAGCCTCAACTCTCTCAGTCTGTCTTTGTAGCAGAGCAGCTCCAGCCCTCTGAGCATCCTCGTGGCCTTTCTCTGGACACCTTCCAGTACCTCCATATCTTTCCTGTAGTAGGGGCTCCACAACTGGATGCAGTACTCCAGGTGAGGTCTCACCAGAGTGGAGCAGAGGGGGAGAATCACCTCCCTCGTCTTGCTAGCATTTAGTGAGTGCCTCAAAATACTTATCAATAGTTTAGTAGTAATCTTAAAAATGTATTGGCCACTTTCTTGTACTCTGCCTGTTGTCAGAAATCTTCATTTTGGTTTGCCCTCCCTCTTTTTTAGCCCTAGATACCTGTGTTCTCCATCCAGGTTGTTTGTTTCATCTATTCAGCAGCTTCTCATCCACCAGCTGGCATCTGCTGTCCCCCAAGCTCTGCCCATGGAGCAGGGGATGCAAGATCTTCTCAGCTGTCTCAGTGCAAGTCAACATGGTTAGAAATCATAGACTCACAGAATGTTTTGGGTTGGAAGGGACCTTTAAAGGTTGGAACAGCCCTGAATTGAGTCACTTCGCTTTGAAGTAGAGCAGATTGCAACCACTCCCATGCCAGCTCTGTGCTGAAATTCTGTCCTCAGACAGATACTGAGCTCCAAAACAGTAAAGGTACCTACTGACAGAACAGGCTGCAGGGAGCAGCAGGCTGCTTGCACCTGTGCCAGATCACAGGTGTCTTACCTGCCTGGCTCTTCCTCTTACTGCTTTTCCTGCTATGGGAGAGCTCAGGGTGCACAAGAGACAAGGAGCCACCCCCACAACAGGCAGCACCCCATGTCTGGCACCAAGAGGGAGCGAATACGACCATCACTTTGACTTTCCCCATCCTCCCTTCCCATCTCTGCCATTCTGTGAGAGGAGCTGATGCTTCTATGTAGGAATAGTTCATCTGATGGGTCTTGGAAGATGAGGGGATTCTTGCACTCCAAAAGGACTCCAGCTTTTGTTCATTCCCTATCCCTGGACAGCACTCTCCTGCTCAGAAACCCCAAAGCCACAGCATTCACACCACCTCTTCCCCCAAGGTATCCATTTTGCTGGCTGCTGCAAAACTGAATTTGCCCACATGGATTTGACGTCTTGATCTATCCCTAATCGCGACTAAAGCACCAGCAGAGCTTAGAAGGATGCACATAAAAGATTTATTTCCCCCATCTGTGGAACACAGAAGCTAGCACATATCAGTCTCTGCCAGGCTTTGGCTTTCCTGATTGCATGGCACCCTGTGGTAGTGAGAGCAGGAGGTGTTTTAAAGAAGGTGGAAGTGTCTGGTCTGAAGCATCACTGGAGCTGGCTGGACATGGTGGGAAAAGGGTGGAGAAAGAGCACTGACCTGATGTTTCGTTTTTCATCAGCATCTGAGTCAGCAGGAGCAGGCTCAAAACAGACAGCTGGTGCAGGCTGGCAGCTTAACTCCTGACAAATCTCTCATTCTCAGCCTCTGTGCTTTAACTGGGTTAGGCAGGAGTTAGGAAGGCACCTACCACTTGTAAACCTGTACCCTTAAACTGTGGGAGACTCCCAAGTCTGAAGCTCTGTTTGCTCTAGTTATCTTGAGGATGTAGCACCTTGGAATGATTTGTGTTCCTTCCCTTCCCCAACTTTGTTCTGGGGCCACATTTCCCCTTTCAGCTAATCTTTATCTTCAGGTTGTGGGCCAGCTTTAATTCTGGGTTGTTTTTCCCTTCTGAACATGAGGAAAAACTTCTTTGCTGTGAGGGTACCAGAGCCTAGGAGCAGGCTGTTCAGAGAGGTTGTGGAGTCTCCTTGTTTGGGGAGATTGCAAACCCACCTGGACATTGTGATCCTGGGCACTGTGCTCTGGGTGACCCTGCTTTAGCAGGAAGGTTGGACTGGCTGATCTCCAGAGGTCCCTTCCAACCTTCTTCATGCTGGGGTTCTGTGAGGCTTTTCTCACAGCCTCCACACAAAATCTCCATGTGCAAAAGCAGTGCTGTAGCACCCTGAATATCAACAGCTTCTCAGGTGGTGGTTGGTGTCTCAGACCATGGTGACAAGAAGCAAAATGCTCTCTTTCACACAGAATCACACAGAATCAGTCAGGTTGGAAAAGGCCTTGGAGATCACCAAGTCCAACCTATCACCCAACATTAACTACATCATGGCCCCAAGTGCCACATCCATTCTCTTTTTAAACACTTCCAGGGACAGGGTCTCCACCACCTGCCTGAGCAGCCCATTCCAATGGCCAATCACTCTTTCTGCCAAGAACTTCCTAACATCCGTCCCTGACATAAAGTCTTTTGAACCTGCAGCTTTACTGCAAAAATACATTTTTATTGTTTAGAAGAAAAACAAAGCAGTTTAGGTCTCACAGAAGCTGAAAAAGCAATGACTTGTCTCAACTCTCACAATCTCTACCAGATTACTTGTAGCTGCTGTGCAGCAGGCACTACCCAACTGCCTTGAACCCCGAGTTTGGGCACATCGGGTCACCTGGGTGCTTGTCTGGAGCTGCCTTTGTGTGAGGTGATGTTTGATAGCAACTGCCTTGAGGCTTTGCAAAGAAAGAGCTGCCCTGGCTGGGGGCAGCATGGCCAGCGCCCTGCTTTGGGTAGCATAAAAGGTTGAAAAGTGCTCCCTGGCAGGTGGAAGCCACTCATTCTCCATCTGCCCTTTTTTCAGTACCTGGAAGCAGTTCTGACCCCATAATTTGGGATCCATGGCTACAGTGCTAATGTGCCGAAGATTCCCAAGGCTGAGCAGGGTGACCACACTTGTGACCACAGCCACACATGAGGCCGAAGGCGGGAGCAGCAAAACGAAGCAGCAAGAGGAAGAGAGCCTCGGAAAAGCCGATGCCAGAGACGACCCCGCAGCCACAATCCAGTTGCTGAACCCTCTGGACTACAGAGTACTGTATAACCCAGCTGCCTATGCCAAAAGCAAAGCCACGTCCCAGCAGCACCCTGCCAGCAGCAGTGGCCAGGCTCTTGGTGATGATTTCACCACCTCTTCTCAAGCCTTGCCACCCATCAGATATGCCCTGCCAAGGGCCAAGGCCAAGCTGCACCCTCAGCAGACCGTCTCAGCCTATTTCTCTAAGCTACAAACCAAGGAGGAGGCAGAGAAGGAAAAACAGGAGATGCACAACTCCAAGGAGGACCCTCGTCTGTTTCAGAAGGGGAGGCCTGAGTACAGATCGCTCAGCTACTACAGGTTTGAGCCAGCAGAGCCCCTCTCTTTAGAAGAAGGTGACTCCATTCTCCGCAGTGTGGCCAAACACAAGGACAGCCAGAGCCCAGGAGCTGTCGCCGGTTCTTTCCGCAAGCTGAATCGTTTGCCAGTGGGACAACATGTGGCACTGGTGACCAAAGCCCAGTTCAATATGCTGTGTGGCTGTGCCATGGAGAACATAAGATCATTCAGCACTTCAGATCTCATTGATGTCTTAAAGGCTTGTGTCTGGCTGGCTGTTCCACCCAGCCACCCCCTGCTGAATGCGTGTGACAGTGAGTTCTGCCGGCGGGTGTGGGACATGGACCTGGACCAGCTGCTGCTGGTGGCTGACTGCTGGCGCTGCCTGGAGCGCAGCGTACCTTCCTACCTGAGCATTTTGTTCAGCTATGCCAACATGCACTGGAAAGACCTCACCTTGCCCCAGTTTGTCCAGCTCCTTTATATCATAGGTGAAGGCCGAAGGTCACCGGTGGACTTGATGCAGAAGGTGGAGAGCATGATTTTGAAGTATTTGGACTCCTTCACCTTGGAGGAAGTGGGTGCTGTCTGCTTAGGGCTCTTCAAGTCCCTCAGTGGTATCTCTGACCATGTCATGAGAAGAATCGCAGACAGAGTCTCCCTGCAGATGGGGGACATGAGCACTTACGCTCTGGTGAACGTGCTGAAGCTGCTGCGCTACACCCGCATGGACCACTTACCCCTGCTGAAGGAGCTCGGGAAGGTCATTCCCAGTCGCATTCCCACTGTAAACATCCAGGGCATCATGCACATCGCTCTTACCTGTTCATCTTTACACTACTTTGATGAAGGTGTTATGGCTGCTGTGGCCACGTCTCTGCCCTCAAAGGTGACTTACTGCCGGAGCAAAGATGCTGCCAAGTTCTTGTGGTCATATGGATGCCTGGACTATGAACCTCCCAACGAGGAAGAGTTTTATTCCAGCCTGATAGAGCAGATGCATAGAAAACTCCATGAATTTAGGAAGTTTCCAGAGCATCTCCTTACTGGTTTACTTGGCCTGGCATTTGTCAAACGCTTCCCAGAGGAGCTGATAGACTATGCTTTGAGGGATGACTTTGTCCAGAAAACAAGAGGTAGCAAATATGAGCTCAAAAAGGACCTCTTCACGCTTGGGAAGAGTGTTGAAATTGAGTGCTCAAGCTACCGAGGCAGCCGCCTTCCACCTCAGCTTTATCAAGAGATGACTGAGATGGTTTTGAATTTTGCAGAGCAAGAAATCTATGTCAGGCCTGAAATTGTGGAAGCCACATCTCTTCTGGAGAGCATGTTAGGTGGCCCCGAATACGTGAAAAACCATATGATCCTTCCTCACACCAGGTCGAGTGATCTGGAGGTTCACTTGGCCATGGATGGACGTCCCATCCCTTTCAACTTCAAGGACTGTATTAGGGATAAGACACTAAAAGACATTGGTGTTAGTCTAACAGATGACTTAATGACTCAGCTCATAAAAGGGAGATCTCATAGCCAGTCTCCTCTGGAAGTGGAAAAAGAAGCCAGCACCCCTGGTCAGGACCAGAGAGAAGCAGCACATCCACCACATGGTGGGCATCATGCTGCACTTTCAGGTGGAGCTCTTACCACAGCCACCAGCTTGGAACTGGAGCTTCAACCAGGGCCTAAATCAGCCCTCTCTTCTCTTGCGTGGAAGCAGCAGCCTGGGGAGGTGAAACTGGCCATCCAGGTGTCCAACAAAAACCACTACTGCTACTGCTCCAAGCGCCTCTTGGGCCTGCACCGCCTGAAGCGGCGGCAGCTGCAGCAGCTCGGCTATGTGGTGGTGGAGCTCCCCTTCTGGGAGTGGTTCCCTCTTCTCAAACGCACACGCCTGGAGAAGCTGAGCTACCTGCATTACAAAGTGTTTGACCCAGCACTGCTCAGCAGTGCTGCCTAGTGTAGGGTGGGTGGCCTGACCCAGCCTCCCAGAGGCATCTCCTCTCTGGATTGCTGGTTCAAGTGGTCTCTGAGGATTGTTTCAGTGTTTGGCAGGTGCTCAGACTGCCCTGCTTTGTTAGGCAGTTCTGCTCTGCCAGCAGTCCTGTGTCCTCTCCTCTCTTCTTGTATGTGGATCTTCAGATGCTTTCATGAGAAATAAAACCATCTGTCCTCTTGATATTTCTCTCTGATTGCTTTCTTCTCCACCCTGAATGGAAGTGGATGGATTTGGTGATCCTTTAAGAGCAAAACAGTGATATTTGGGAAAGATTTGGAATCAGTTTTAGTTGTGAAGCTAAGCTAGGTGCCAGAAAGACACATATTTCCCTACTGTTTTCCATCACCATGGAGCTGGGGCTGGTGAGCATGCAGGCTGAGTTTCTCCTTGAGGAGCTGTGCCTAAGCAGAACAGCAAAAGCTGCATGGTAAAGGAGAAGCTAGGGCTGAGGGTTGGGGTGCTCTGCCCCTGAGATGTTTGTTTCATGCCTAGCTCTGAGCAGTGCCTGGCAGAGAGGATTTGCATCCTGTTGATAATGTCTGCTGCTGAATTGTGGCCAGTAGATCCACCATGAGGTGGTTCCCCTGCCTCGGTGACGATGAGTTCTGTGCAGACTGGAGCTGTGTGGAGCATCTGCCCTGGAGGCTTCTGGTTCCACCCTCTGTCACATGCCTTACGGTGTTGTTTTCTCGCTCAGATGTGGCCCAGTGTCTGATGTCTGTGTGCTGCTCTGGGGATGTAGTTGCTGGCTTTTTCCTGAGCTTTTAGGTGGTGGTTCTTCCTGGAGGAGGGATAGGTTTTGAGCAGGCTCTGCATCGGAGCAGAGCTGAAGAGATGATTTCATGTGGAGCAGCAGATGAAGCTCCCATTCCCAGTGCAGATCAGCCAGGCTGCTATGTTTGTTTTTCAGTGTGGTGTTTCAAGGCATCCTGAGGTGGAGAATGGGGAGAAGTGGCAGTGAGCAGGACAAGTACTGCATATTAGCTCATTTTGGCTGCCTGGTTTAAAATGTCTGGGCTGGTTTTCTTCCTCAAATCGTCAGTGTTATGTGACACCCAAATAGCAGAGCAGAGCACCTTCGTTCTATGCCCACTGTGCATGCTCCTAACTGCAGCAGCTCCCTGATCATGTGTAGGACACCAAGATGGCACTCGGTGACTAGCAGCAAAAGCCTGATTTTTAAATCATAGAATGGTTTGAGTTCAAAAGGACCTTAAAGATCATTCAGTTGTCCAAGACAAGTTTGGTCCTTCAGGTCTGCATAGTCCTTATGTCCTCTGTGATCTCCCAGTCATTTGTTTTGATGAGCAGTGGCTTCAGAATTGCAGTTTTGCAGGGGGTGTGTTTTCCAAGTGTTCCTAAACTCACACCCTCCTTCATACCACAACCATGTGAGTTGTCACTAGCACAGGAGACTTCAAGTTTGGGGCTTAGTAGCACCAGCAGCCATGAGAAACCACATCTGCTGCCCTATCCCGTTCTTTGTCAGAGGATTTTTGCAGTCTGTATTTTCCCAGCTCTCACTTGCCCCCAGGCTGTGTGCTGGAGGAGTCTTGGGCTCACTGGCCCCATCTGATCCTGGCTCCTTCTCAGATCTGTTTCTGTCCCTGCTGTTTCTTGTTCCCAGTCTCCTTCTCTGGCTTCAGCCAGCCCTTTTACTTTCCTGTCACAGTGTGTTGGCCAGTTCTCACTTTCCTTCTTCACACAGCTTAATCTCATTTAATGTCCCTTCCTCCCCACTGTCTGTCTTCTGAGTTGAATTTTCATGAGAAGAACAAAGAAACCCATAGCCACGAGTAAAAGCAGCTCAGTCACCAACTTTTGCTGTGAAGCAAGAGCACAGCAGAGCTTTTGAGAAGGCAGAGCAGTGGATTTTCTTACGGTGATGCTGAACCTGGAAAAAGGAGTGGGAGCTGTTGAAGTCTGTCAGGGTCACAAAGAGGAAGGAGAAAATCCTAAAAATGTGCCTTTCTTTACATGGATAACTCCTCATGCTGCAGCACAAGGAGCACCTGAAAGACAGTGAGTTAAGCGAGAGAATAAGTTGTATGTAATCAGCCAGAGCTAACTGTCACAAATGATTAGAAGCTTGATAGAAAAGGATAAAGTAACAATATCAGTAACAGCCTTAGGCTGGAACAAGGTGTGAGTCTGTTCTGAGGGATGGCTTCCACCCATCCTAGCACAAGGCAGTGCTATGAAAGGAGGCTGCATGACCACAAGGTGCACAGGAGAGTTTGGCATCTGCTGTGGGCAGCATCTCAGTAGGCATCAGCTTCTGAGAAGTGAGTTTGCAAAGTGATGAGTTGGCAGGGGTGAAGATGGTTGTCACCGTTGTTCGGGGAGGGTCTCACAGAAATTTGTAGCCCAGGAAAGAGACATGAGGAGAAATAGAAAAGGATGACGAATCTTGACTCATTCCAAGAAAGAGCATGGAGAATTGATCTGCCATTTTTCATAATATCAGTGCTCATTTACTGGGCAAGAGGTTCAAAATGAACCAAAAAAAGTGGTTTTGCCACACAGCCTGTAATTAAACCAGCAATGCAGCTCCCTCAGGAGGCAGGTGCCAGAAGTCAGACCAGTTCAAAAGTCTGTTTGCTGGAGTTGCAGAATCATTAGGCTGAAAATACCTTTAAGATTATCGAGTCCAGCCATTCATCCAGCACTGCCAGGTGGCCACTAAACCATGTTCCTCAGCACCACATCTAGACAGCTTTGAAACCCCTCCAGGGATGACCTGGGCAGCCTAATCCAGAGCTTGACAACCCTTTTGGGGAAGGAATTGCTCCTCATGTCTAACTTAAACCTCTCCTGGCACAACTTGAGGCCATTTCCTCTTGTCTTATTGCTTGTTCTTTGGAAGAGGAGACTGACCCCCCCAGCTGGCTCCAAGCTCCTTTCAGGAAGTTGTAGAAAGCAATGAGGTCTCCCCTCAGCCTCCTTTTCTCCAGGCTAAACGCCCCCAGTTCCCACAGGTACTCCTCACCAGGCTGATTTTTCAGACCCTTCAGCAGCTTTGAACAGTTCCTCACTCACACCCTTGGAGCCTCACAGGCTCAAAAAGCCAAGACCTTTGTATAGGAGCAGTTTTGGTTTGTGCTTGTTCCTGTGTGCCCTGGTGAGGAGCAGCTTCTGGTGGCTCTTAGACCAAATATTGGGCTGGAAGCATTGCTCACCTGGCCTGCTGCAGTTACTCTTAGCTTCACGTGCTTGGGTCAAGCATTAGCGCTGTGACCTTGAAGCTGTGTTTGCTGCAGTCTTGGCTTCCATTGTGCTGGGGTCTCAGGGTGGGGGTTGTACCTCAGAGAGCACCTTTTCCTGCTTCAGGTTGCATGCAGGGTGGGCTGGACCTGCACCCTTAGCAGACAGCACAGCCACCTCCATGCTCCGCCGGACCAACCTGCCCCCAGAAGGCCAATTTCATTTTGGCTGAACTAACATCACCGATTGGAAATCATTAAAGAGCTGCTTGTCACTGAAAAGAGCACCAAGCTTCTGATTTGCAAGGTTGCCTAGGGCAATGACACATTAAAACTAAGGTGGACAGGGGGTTAAAGCTCTTACCTCCCAGATAATTTTGTTCTTAGAAGGGATCTGATAGAACCAATTTGTGTCACAGTCTTTTCTTAATGAACACTGTCAGAAAGTCAGCTGGCTGGGTGTTCAGAACACAGACAGCCTCTCAGAGCTGGTGAATGCCCTCTGCTCCCTTGGAGCTATTAAACACCCATTATTAATATTTGTGTTTAATCCTAGCTCACATCTGAGGCTCACAAAGCCCTCAAGAAACATTCCTCTTGGTGGCAGTGATGTGTTAGTGCTAACTGTGAAGTGTTACCCTCATCCCAAGAGGTCCTGGCTGAGCTTGTCTCGTTGGGTAAAGGCAACAAATAGATGTGGTGCGGTGAGGAACTAGGCACAGAGACAAAGCAATTCAGTGCCACACAGTGGGAATGGCCACCAGCTCTTTATATGCCTGGTCAGGTCACAGAGCAGCCTGTGCCCTCCAGGTCCAGCTGCAGCTGCTGAGAGCTCACAGTTTCCTTTGATAACCTCAAGAAGTGCCTCATGCATTGTTGTATCCGTGAAGCCTCCTTGGTCTCTGATAGACTTTCAGATCTAGTTGCTAGTCTGTCCATAGGCAAGACATTTGAGCTGGGATAGCCATTTTCTCTTGGGTGTCTCATGAGGGGTTCGCTAATTAACGTTGATGCAGTTTTTTTCTCTCGGCCCTGTCTGTCTGCCACAGTCATTTCCACCCCATTCTCCAGGCTATCTGGGTCTGGCAGCGGAGCCTGACCAGGTGTCAGCTACTCCTCCCAGTTTGGTATCATCAGCAAGCTGGCTGAGGGGGACTCCACCCCTTCTTCCAGGTCACTGCTGAAGCTGTTGAACGGGACTGGAGCCAGTCCTCACCCCTGGGGAACACTGCAACCTACAGGCCTCCAACTAGACTCTGCCACTGATCACAACCATTTGAGCTCTGTCCTTCAGCCAGTTCTCAACCTGCCTCACTGTCCACTCATCCACTCCACACTTCCTAAGCTCCCCATGAGGATGTCATGGGAGACAGTGTCAGAAGATCTCTTCACTGATGTTCACTTTTATTTTGCCTTTTTTTTTTTTTCCTCTTACAAGCTGAATCTGATGCTCAGGAAGTGAGCTCTCTCCAGCTGCCAAGATGGTAATAAACGTCTGTCTCCCACAGTTCAAGCCAAGAATTCACTGCAATAAGGTAAGATAACAATGTGTGGGGTTTGGGGAGAACTGGTGGAGTGAGGTGGAGAGGGCATGCTGGGCTGGTTTGGGGAGGGATTGTTCACTACTCAGTTGTTAGAGTTAGCAGTGTTTCTAGAAGACTGATTTTTTTTTTTTTTTTTTTTTTTT